>DWJZ01000573.1:0-30587 GCA_018249125.1 Asbolis capucinus
AACATCAACTATGAAATTAATAACAAAAAAATAAAAATCTATGATAAAGGCTAAAGACCTGCCATCTTCATAAAAACGGAAATAATATAATTTTTGGTACAAGCACAGATATTAAATATTATGTTTGGTATAAATGTACATATAAGTGGAGTTTATATTTTCTTCCTTTAATCTCATCCATTGCATCGGTACGTTAAGCTGCACTTAAGTTTAATTTCTGGTCGCAAATAAAAATGCTATTAAGTATTTGTTTTTTTATAAACTGTAGTTAATAGTCTCTCACCAAGTCGAGAACTCGAGTAACTCATGTAGAAGAAGAGTAACTCACGAGTTTTATGAGTTACTCTTAAGAGTTACGCCATTATTGTTTTCTGTTCTGGATATGGTACCTCATATTTTTTTACTGAGTGTATCGATTTTGATGTATATTTTTAATCGAGGGCTGATGCATGTGATGTGATCCAATTTACATTTGAGCGATATCTGACGATTTTAAAGTTATGTATGATAATGTATTGAATTTACTTCGACTTCATTCATGATTTTTTCATTTTAATACTCGTCGTTTTAATTCGTTATGGTCGTCTTCGTGTCGTTTTAATAATGTCGTTTCTCATTTTAAAATTTCTGTATCTCTCTCAAATTTACAAGTCATTCGATCGAAGTCTAACCGAAATTTGGTATTCACGTTTATACACACTGTGCTTCGACAGAATTTCAACTCTAAGCGATGGACACAATTAATGTTTGAGAATTCACTTCTACAGTATGTGTACGTCACGCTGTGGTTTCAAAGACGATTTACGAATGTAAAGTCGCTGCGATATCGCTACGACTTTTGAAATGAGAATCGAGCAGCTGGCAGCCTCAACCAATTTATGGCCCACTACTGAGGACGGGTCTCTTATAACTGAGGAGTATTCAGCATATTCCATAGCGCTGTACCAATGCGGATTGGTGAGCTGAATCAAAATGTCGGCAGATTTTTTGCCACCCAATATTGCAACTTAATAATTACAACCAGGACTGGAGGAAAACCAATCAAGACCACTTTCATATGTTAACGTCTTCTGCAAGAATCTAAATTAAACAGCCAGCACAACGGCTTTACATGCCCTCCGAAGCACGGAAGCGCTCATGACTTTTTTGCCACTAGCGGTCACCCATTCTCCTATAGACCGCTGTTTCTTAAACTTGGTTAATTTCAAATAATGCAAGCCATTGAACTATAATAGCTGGGTAGTCTATACTAATCTATAGAGGAAATATTTGATTGTTTGTTTGAGGAAAATATGCTCTGAAAGTACAGGAAAATTTGAAATTTTTTTTCACCATTACAATCGTACATTATCCCTGATGAACATAGGCTATAAAATATTTTCAAAAACATTAGAGGTTCGCATGAAAACTTCGATAATATAACCCAACGTGAGATAAATACCAAGAAACATCCTTATATCGCGTACGCTGTGGAAACTATTGAAAATACAGCTTAGTGATGTACTACAGTTTTACAGAGGACATCAATATCTACAAATATGTCCACGACAATAAAAGTCTAACTGTTATAGTTATGTGACAATAACTACTTTTGTCTGGTAACTGGTACCGAAGCGAAGCGAGAGCAGTTGCTAGTAATAAATATTCCAGAATTTCCAGTAAAACATTATCTGTCATGTTGGAATGACGGAAGCATGTATTGTGCGGGCTACAAATAACAAGACCTAAACTACTAATTAGTACTTACTAATTCCTGGGACGCATGAGTCCTACGCAATGTTCCTGAGCCAAATCGTCTTACACACTACCTTATTACCTCAGTATATGGTTTATACGATGGTACAATAACAGTTTGAACGGTGGTCTCTCGAAAGGCCTTAGATTTAAAATCGTGACGTATAAGCAGGAGGCAGTAGCATTGTCTTCTGCTGCCCTGCCTTTTCCCAATAGTACATTCTTGGTCAAAATATCGATAAACGATGTCACTGAAAGAAGAATTCATTTTAAATCAATAATAAAACTCAAAAAGCATTCTAAAATTGTTTCGAAAATCGAAACTAAATGTAAAAAAACTCTAGAATTTTCTTGTAACAGTTTCAATCAATAAAATTATTTTTATTGACATGATTTCTTCAATAATAAGAGAAACTTGATACTTAGTTTCGGTTTACAATCATGACCAACCATTTATTATGGAGAAATGTTCCACAAAACAAAGTATGTATTGTGCTTATAACAACTGACTATATTATTATCAAAAGTATTAATAATGAGTACATACTTGAGAGTAAGTATGTGATAAAATTATAATTCGATGGATAAACATAAAAAGTAGTACATAGTTATACAATGTTTTATGAGTGTTTACAATCACAGTGCCGCTGGCTGATTGCAGGAAAATAATGTGACAAATTCCGTATTCTGAAGTATTCTTAATTAATACACAGCGTAAAAAGAAATCGCTCTGCCTCAGTTTCTAAGTTTTCTTCTTGTATGTATGAATGTTGGATTAAAAAAATAGCTCAGGTCACCATTACATACGCATAGCAATCGGCACGAACAGGAAAGCTTTCGAAAGCTCTGGGAAAGCTCAAAACAAAGGAAACAGCTTTGAGGAACCTTTGTAAAATGTGTGCATCGCGCAAACAGACGCTGGTACGTGAGCATTATTATATGTTGAATTTTAATGTTGCTAAATATATTTGACCAATACTTACATACGCTCATGGGCTGTTGGCAAGCTTAAATAAACAGACAGTTACACAATTGTAGATATACTGAACGGAAAAAACGGCCCAAAATTTCATTAATCCTAACCCCATTCTGGTCACCAACCCCCCCCAACCCCCAGAAACCCAAGAATCCTGCTTTGTACAGCGAATTAGTTTAGCGTGTACAATAACAGATGACCCCTGGGGGTAGACCACTTTGGAAACCAATGATTTTTTTGCAATATTAGGGCGACCTAGATTAGAAAAACCTTTACTTTTTAACGGATTACTCACGATTTTTTTTTTATATATATCGATATTTCCACCCAGTTGCATGGGTCATGGTCACGGCAAGTCTCCAAGAAGAAACACCCAATTCCATTTTGGCCTACCAGGGCGTCGTAAAAGGCGTACAGAAGTCAGCTGCCCGGTGATAGGGCTTTGCGGAAGAATTGTTATCTTTTTGTGAAGCCCGTGTGGCTGGCTACCACACTCTTGCTTGGATCAGCGGCCAAAGGATTCGTCGTGTTCCGGCTGGGTGCGTGAGCCAGTTCTCCGCATCCCCATTCTTCTTCTATCACTCCTCCTGAAACGGAATCATGCTGGTGTATCTAGTCATTTGATATCGTTGATGACTCCGGTTGCTTCAGCAATTACTGCTTCTCTTGTCTCTTTCTCATCCCCGCGTGTAATATTACTTCTTTCCAGGTAACAAGTTAGTAACACCCTAGTCTGATGTTGTTAAAATCCGGCGGTGATGACTCATCATCAGATGACCTGACCGTTTACCTGCTTACAAAATAAAAAAAGACCTTTTCAGTAACTATGAACATAATGCACAGTAGTGGGTCAATATATGGATTTAGCAGGTCTATCTCATTGAAAGTGATGACAAAATGAGCTATGAATAGCACGGTGATGACACCGATGATGACTGTAATACAGACCGCTGTATCACGCTTTGCTCGTCAGGTTTGTCAACTAACCTTTGATGTTGCCGTTTCCTGTAGTTTCCGCGCGTGCACTAAAATTATTTATAACCCATCTTAAACCATGTTCTGTGTATGGAATGTCTTTCATTTTTTATATCTTTTTGTTTGTAGAGTAACAATCTGGTCCACCTGGTTTTAAGAGGTTTTAGATTTAGTCTTATTGTAAACCAGTTGCCGCCCGCGACTACGCTTGTTTATAAAAAGTACCCTATGTGTGTACCCTACACTATAATCTATCTCTGTGCCAAATTTCATTTAGATCTGTTCTGTAGTTTTTGCGTGAAAGAAGAACAAACATCCGTATTTATAATATTATATATTTAACATTATAATATTAGCAGGATAGGATGGGATTTAAAAGTGAAACTACTTCGGTTAGATACACTCTACATCTTAAGGAGATATTACGACAGAATATATTGGAACATGAGGACTTATATGTAATAGTAGAAATGAAAATGGGTACTCACGATTTGCATAACAATAAGCTGTGATATCCTAAATGTCACGTGAAACGGAGATTCTAGGTTTGAGACCTGCGCATACCTCATTTTCAAAGTGTGACTGTTACAAATTAATTATTATTTGCTTTGGTTAACATCATGAGAAATCTTGCACTAATGCGAGTTCCCCATAAAGTTCTGGAAGGTGTGTTAAGTCTGCACTTGCCCGGTCTAGTCAGATTGGAGTATTATTTGCCGGAACATTGTGAAAAGAGAACCGAACCCAGTATTGAGACAATTATGGCGTGCAGTAACTCACAATGTAAATTCCCATAAAATTCTCAAAGGTGTGGGAATTCTGTCACGTAGTTGGCCAGAGTGGCCTATGAATATGACTATAACAGCATGGACAAAAGCCTAGAACCCTCACATTGTGAGAGGAGACCCAAGCCCAGTAGTGGGAGACCCGAGCCCAGTAGTGGAAGATAACTCGCAATGTACAGAATCCTTGATATATGGACTCGACTAGCAATTTTCCTATATTTTATTTGCGTCATAATATTTCAAAAGATAAAATATTTTTTTTCACAAAAGTAGTAAATATTTGTCTCTTTGATGCTGTATCCGGTAGTATCCGCGTGAATTTCTCGGAGTAAAATTATTTATAACTGCTTGCAAATAGTGCAAGAAATATCTTTACCGACTTCTGTTGCACTATTTGCAAAATGCACGATGGGTATTTTACTGCTAGATCTGGTTTGTTTCGAAAACCATACTGGAAGTTAACCATGTTTTTTGAAATTATATTTCAGAATTACTATATGTAGATGGTTTTTGAATTTCAAAATTGAGAATTCAATTTATATGTATTTAAATTAAATAAATAATTTCATTAAATACTTTGTTTAAATACATTTAAATTAAATACTTAATTTAATTAAATACTTTATCTACATACATTTAAATTAAATACTTAATTTAATTAAATACTTTATCTAGATACATTTAAATTCTTAATTTCGTAAAGTACTTTATCTAAAAATATTTAAATTAAATTCGAATTTATAAATACATTCAAATTAAATTCGATTGCCTTGCCTTAGTTTTATGATTGAAAGCAATTTTTAACTTAGTTTAAGATGGACTCTTTTTCGTGACTTTCTGGACGGACTCTGCCGTTGTGAAACCATTTTAAACCTAAATTTTCAAAAACTCTACATTTTTTTATCAAATGATTCTGCATTATTTTTCTGAATTTGAGTCCTCTATCAAGCCTTATTTCGCGGTAAAAACTAACCTGTGGTCATTCTCAAGTTTTAGTCTATCTCTGTGCATTCTGTGTGCTCTCTTTTCATCAAAATCTGTTTAGACGTGAAAGCGCAACAGACAGACACAGCACATTTTCGCATTTAATATTACTAAGTAACTACATAAGTAACGTAACTTAATGACGTAAAAATTGAGTCAAAGCATGGGAGGAAGCTTCAAAATAAAGCAACGTGAACGTTACAATTTTCAGTTGGTACTTCGCGCGAAGTGTCTAATATACGGTTGATATATCTAATGCTTTGCCAGAAATAGTTTGTCCTAGCTGTTAGGACTTATGAGTTATACGTTATGAGGTCGATGTGCCAACCCTAATTCTGTAACGAATTAAAATATCATATTAAATCTCTTCTTTACTGTCCGTAACCACCTTCGTTTGACCAAAACGCAATTTCAATAATCCTATCCTGTGTGCAACATTATTAAAAGGACGAATTTGTATATGTTCCGCCGCACATCATCATTAAATTAAATATCACCTTATTAATACTAACATACGACTTTGTTTGTCTTATAAATATAATTTACTTCGGATTAATTAGGGTTGCCAGAAATTAAAGACTTGAAATAGGTATCAAGTATCTATTAATATTATTAATTTACACGAATATGTATTATTGTAAGACATAACTGTCCCCCCAGTAGACTCGGGTCTCCTTACAATGTGATAGGTACAGGCCATAGATGACCACCCTGTTGGCTTGTTGAACAATATTATTTTATATTTACAGCATTAACATTATGAAAGTAACAAATTATTCGTTTATTATTTAATGTATTTTTGAATGTTTGTCGGTCTGTCGCGGCGAAATTAAGCGCGTGTTTTTTTATGTGAAGATAGACTGGAAATTGACATACGCTAATTCTTATAAACATTTGTAATGCGTCGGCGGAGTTGCGGGCGGACCCTATTAATTTTATAAATGCAAAAGTTTGTAGGGATAGGTGGATGTTTGTGTCTCTATCACGCAATAACTACTGAACAAATTTGAATGAAATTTAGCAACAAAAGACAGACTGCAACAATATATATAATTTTTAATTTCTACTTATAACGAATTTTAATTCATTTTTGGCTTAATTTTTAAATTATCAACCAAGCGAGCGAAACTTAGGGACGAAATTTTGTAATTTGCCAGAACTGCACAGGGCGAGTGACAACCCTAACCAGGGTACCATAATCCAGTCACAATGTTGGTTGCAAAATAAACGATCGGAGATACGATAGAGATGCCCATTGTTTATGATCTTCCTACCTCGAGGATTTCACACAACTATTGTACGGATTATCTATATACATATATTAATACATGAAGCGAAAACTTTGTATTTTTAATTAAAATACGCTGGCTGTACGAAATTTGCCGCGGTTATACTAATTTTATAAAGTGGAAGAGTTTGTTTTTTTTTTTTTGTTTAAACGCGCTAATCTCAGGAACTGTTGGTTCGAATTGAATTCTTTTTTTGTGTTGGATAGTCCATTTACCGAGGAAGGGTCTTTACCTCTCCTTCTATCTATACTCCTTCCTATATATATCTATATATAACATCATGTTCAATACAAATAGAAATGTTAAAAAAACGGAAAAATATTCTGTTTTGAGTGTTTCAGCAGTATGCACTGTGTTTTTAGTAATAAGTTATTCAAAGAAGGTCTATGGCGAAATTTTCCGCCATTAAAAGTTCCAAAAATAACGAGATAACATATGTCTATCTGTTAAGATTAATTCATTATAAGGTTTTTAATGTAATCAAGTTTGTTTTAAAATAATGCATTATTTGCGAAGGTTTTATAGACATGTTATAAATACATATCCAAATAGATATGTTATTTATTCATCACAAGTATTTATTTTTAACAAAATTGTCTTTGGTTCAGAACCTATGACAATTAATATTTATTTTATTTATTTATTAACTAGCACGGCAACCACCAATTGCACTAATAAAATTGTAGTAAATTTATAAACCACATATATTATGTAAGTAATAAAAATAAAATATTAATATCTTGCCCTCGCTTCGATTCGGGGGTACCAGTTACCACAAAAAAGTAGTTATTGTGACAATACTGTATCAGTTAGACATATGGTGTTGCGGACTCTCTAACTTGATCTGTTGTCAATAATTACTGCAGCGCACACGATATAAGGATTTTTTTTCACACGTTGGGTTACATTATCGAAATTTTCACGCGCATCCCTATTATTTCTGGTATTAAATATAGCCTATGTTCATCACGGATAATGTAGAATTCTAATGGCAAAAGAATGTTTTAAATTTTAAATCGGTCTAGTAGTTTCAGAGCCCATACCATTCAAACAAACAAATCAAATCTTTCCTCTTTATCATGTTAGTGTAGATGACAATAATTAAAAAAAATTGAAATAATAATATACAAAGTTATAAAATGTCAGTTACATACGCACGTCACGCCTTCACTTCACAATATTCCAAGTATTCCATCAAAATCATCTTCCATTCATCCTCAAAAATGTCAAATACGTATAGTATAAATCTATAACACCAAATATTACAATCCTACTGATATTATAAATCCGAAAGTTTGTGGGGATAGATGAATGTTTGTTACTCCTACACGCAAAAACTATTGAACGGATATTAATAAAATTTTGTACAGGGATAGATTATAGTCTGGAATAATACGACTACTTTTTATCAACATGCCACGTGTGAAGCCGCGTGTGGAACCTAGTGGAAAATAAAGGCCCCATATTAAGACACTTTATTGGAGTTAATATTGCAGTACGGAACCCTTCGGCGCCTCCCACTCACCCTTGACCGATTCCATTATTTCCCACTAAGCTTATTAAAGATTTACCAATTGATTGGTCTAGCGGTTAGTGAACCTGACTGGTACACGGAAGTTCATGGGTTCGATTCCCATCCAGGTCTAACTTTTTTGTGATGAACAGGAATGTTTGTTCTGTGTCTGGGTGAAAATATCTATATAAGTACGTATTTATAAATATATATGTATGTTTATCAACTGTCTGATCACCATAGTACAAGCTAACGCTTAGTTTGGGATCAACGGCCGTGTGTGAGTTGTCCAAAGATATTTATTTATTTATTTTATGCAACCATTCATACTCGTAGTACCTGTGTTGAAAGTCTATAGGATTCTGTATGTTTTTGTGTTATTGTATACCTTATTAGGGTACAATAAAGCGTCCAGAACATTCCAGGTCCATTTCTGAATACTCTGCGGGATCATGTTTTAACTGTCAATGGAGTTACACAGGCTAAAATAGCGCGTTCTATTCCATGTGTTCCGAACACATACGCCATTTGGATTTGAAATTCATGTTTCGTCATGTTTGTCCGTCTGTCTGTCCGTCGAACGTCCGTCTGTTCGGTAGAACTGTGGTGTTACGACCCTTACTGCCAGAAAGCTGTAATTTGGCATAAATCAATATTTATCTTGAGAAGGAAATGCTTAATGGGCCTCATACTTTTAATGGCCTACTATTGAGCATGACTAGAGAAATCTAGACCACTGGTATAGCGCGGATTGGTGAAGGAGTTAGTGGACAACCCACGTATCAGTTTAGTTGTCAGTAACGGTCAGCCGTTGGCGTATATATACTCGGTGTAAATTCAATCTGGATTTTTTACCATACAAACTTGACAAATTTCGGATTGAACACTTTTCAAGTTTGTGCAGTATAAATTCCAGATCGAATTGTACGCAGTATAAGGTAGGGACTCTGTCTTAGAATCCGAGAATTCATGATGTATTTGTTGCTGGAAAATTATGCATAAAAAAAAATATTTGGACAACTCACACACGGTCATTTGAACCCAAACTGAGCGTTAGCTTGTACTAGGGTGAACAGACAACTGATAAACATACATATATACTTTTAAATACATACTTAAATAGATATTTCTATTATACACCCAGACACTTAGAACAAATATTCCTGATCATCACAGAAAAGTTTGATCTGGGTGCGCATCGAACCCACGACCTCTGGTGTAGCAGTCAGGTTCACTAACTACTAGACCAACCGGCCTGTTGAAAAAATTATCCCAGTCCTAGTTTCCAACCACACTGGTTATTCACAATCAGTTAATATTCACAAAAGCCCTCGCATATACGCTATCACGTACACGTTAAATAGAACGCATAATCTATGCTCTATAACCCAAAACACTACTTAACATTTCATAAAACATAGTTTAACATTAACATTGGCTACGGGTACAGATGTTCACAAACGGTCTATTCACTTCAAACGGAGTGGAGCGAATTATACGTACCGTATCATTTTACTAGGAATTTGAACGGCTTTTTGTATCCCTGTCAGCTTTGGATATTGAGCTTCTCGGAATTTTTAAAACGTTGCTTTAATTTTGGGGAGGCATGTCTTTATAACTGCTAAATGGTATAGGAATATTATGGTTTTAATTTATGTGTAAACTAACTGTACCAGGTGCCCGTTGCCACGCATGAACTTTATCAACTATGATTCCGATCGATATAATTTTGGCACCAAAACCTTTTCCAGAGAATTGTGGACAAGTTGTTAAAGACATCTGTGCTCTATCTCCTACTTCAGTGTCGATCCAGGATAAACAAACATTGATTTATTTATCATACAAAAGACAAGCCAAGGTTTTTTACGATTAATTTTTTACGACAACTTTTTACCATTTTACGATTAATGTGTGAGGGTATCCGCTGGTAGCAAAATTTCATGTGCTTCGGAGGGCACATAAAGCCGTCGGTCCCGGTTACTATCGTTAGCTGTAAGCTGTGTCGGACGTTTTCGGATGGCGTAAGAAACCGACACTAGGGTTGGCTACAATCTGTTTTAACAACATTCTAGTGGTTTGCCAGCTAGGTCATTGCTACCTATAATTGGTCCACTACTCCTCTATGTCAGGGGCTTAGGCCATACACTTCACTCACCTCCGAGAACTATAATAAACTCTCAGGAGTGCAAGTTTCCACATGTCTTCCTTCACCAAACCAAGTAATAAAATTTACTTATGATACGCACTAAACTTAAAAATTAGCGGTGTGAGCAGGATTTGAACCCGCGACCAATCGAGAGACATTAAAACTGATACGCTCATTGCTTAGACCAGACACCTACTGTATAAATACCAGGGTGTTACACACTAAAAATAAAGTTTCAGTCACCTAGTACTAGATCTTACTAAGCTCTCAAGAACATTTACTAGGTTTAGTAGTGAAGTACATCACTAGTTAAAGACCGAATCTGTCATCGAGACAGTGAGACATCACTCCGGTTTTAAAAGTTATTTATTACACAACCGTGGTCACTTGTTAAGGAGTTCTAAGGGACACTTACATAAATGAAAGTTTGTAGATAAGGAACAGTCCATATCAAGAATGAGAGCGGAAAAGCTATAATTTATTTTTAAGTTGAAATTAAAATTGATAACTGATTTATTAGCGAGAGCAGATACTTCGCTTTACTTCGGTTTAGCTTAGGGCCGTGGACATTTCTTTAAATATACCTACACACATGAGGTTTTTTTTTATCTGTGAATTTATATAAATGTAACAAACATTAAATGTTAATCTAGATTTACTCAATAGTATCTACATCAAATTGCATTCAAATTGGATAAGACAAAGAAATAAAAAGAAATTAACAAGCAAACAAACAAATATAAATATTTCAAAAACAACATTGATTTGAAGGAAAAAAGAAAAGGAAGATAGAAGATTTTTTTTCTTCTTTTACATTGTTTTGACTTCTATTCTTCACTGAAAACCTTCATGAAGTTATTTTTTATCCCAAAATCTTCCATGTCCAGATAGCGATAGGTTACCGTTTTATTGATAATGATATTATAGTACTGTAACATGGGTACGTACTCACATAAATAAATCCAGAAGTTCCTCATCGCCACCTCAGTTTAACCGGGATAATGATCCATGTAACTGGGTCGAAATATCGGCGCGAAAAACATAGCATAATGTACTCCATTCACAATGAGTCGATTTTTAGATCAATAATTTGTTTATAATGATTTATTCAGTTCAAAGATTATTAAAACAATAGTAATTTACTCCGCTCTCGCTATTCTAACATCACTCAGCCCGACATCTAATAAGTGACTCAACATCGGCAGCCATTGATCATGCGCACTCCAATTAGATTAACCTATTCTAATCTAAAACAAATTAAAAAGTCTATTGCTAATTGAAACGCTCTTAGAACTAGCAATTAAAGGACCGCGTTCTATTTTTTGTGACACTTCTGTTCAAATATTAATGTGGCAAGGCATGTTATAAAATGGGTCAATTTTATCCGTTGGTGTATTAGTGTTGTACACTAGTGGTTAAAAAAAAACAAAAAATGTTGATAGAACAATTTTTGAATATCTCTTAAATGTTCTAAGCGTAAATATGTATATAATTTTGTAATTCAGTATATCATTTCAAACCATCACAGCCCACTATTGAGCACGGGTCTCTTCTGTTAATGAGAAGGTTCAGCCCATAGTCCACCACGCTGGCCAAGTGCGGATTGGCAGAATTCACATACCTTTGAGTTTTGTAAACTCCCCGGCATGTAAGTTTCCTCACGATGTTTTCCTTCACCGTTATAGCGAGTGATATTTAAATGCTTAAAAAGCACATAACTTCGAAAAGTCAGAAGTGCGCGCCCTGGGATTCAAACCCAGACCCCCCCGAGTAGGAGGCCGAATTCCTAACCACTAGGCTATCTCCGCATGTATCATATTATATATTTATTATCACTTAACTTATGTTATACATCGGGGGTTGAGGTTCTGATGTCCGAAACACAGGCTGTATCCTAATTCAGGCACCAGACCGCCATATTATAATTTATATGTTAAACACGTTACTGATATTGTAAAATAAATAAATAAAAATAAATAATATAATATATAGTTTATTTAATAGTAATTTTAATATACATAGTTCATTTTTACTTATAACATACATATAAGTACTTCATTACGGAATTTAATATATCCTTAGTACGGAATTTGTACGGAATTTGCAAGACGTCTTAATTAACGCGGTAATTGTTTTAACGCGATAATCTGTAAATAGTACCTTTATTTTTTCTTTATTATTATTTTTACTTAAGAAGTCTTCGTGAGTAGTACATATTGATAAATGAATTTATAAAATCGAGTCTGCATCATGAAACGTCTTTGCTAACTATTCCTACTAAAACACTCGGTCATTGTTCAACAAATCCCATGACAGACAACCCCATGACACAAACCGAGTATGACCCGCCATTACACAAAAAGCTCGTCTCATCAAAAGCTTTGACAAATGTTTGGACTAACGCCACCCCAAATAATTTGTATAATCACCGTATTATACCGGGACGAAAGCACATGTGCAATACCCCCAAGAATTTAATGTTCTAAGGGCTATCACTTCGTAATTAATTTTCTATTTGATTTATAAAAATGATTCGTCGTGTATAAGTATATCAAAGTCATAATTTTGAAACGTTATATTAAAAGTCAGACAGATCAGTATTTTGAAAAATAATATAACTTTATACCGTACGGAATGTACATATATCGCAATCTCCATCATAGCATTAACGAAAATACAAATGAATCAAAATAGTGCTAGTTATGACTAGATATACAGAAATAAATATTACTAATAAATAAATGAATAAAAAAATTGAGAGCTCTAACATAGAGCGTTCGTATTGTATTGTACAATTGGCAAGTTTGAAATCGTTCAGTTCTAAATTCTACACTGTAACAATTTTTAAATGTAAAAATAAATTACCTTTACAGCAAATATTTTTTAAATTTGAAAACTAATGCGTGACACTAACGGCAATGCCTAAATTTTAGACACTGCAAAATGATTTCTGTTATTTTATGTATGTATGCAAAAAACGTTATTCAATTTGCACTTGCATTAATATTTGATTAGACGTGGTGACAACCCTAACGCCTTAGGGCTAAAACACACCAGCCAACTAATTTGGTGATGTTGTACAAGTCGCTCAACTCTTTACCCTGCCTATTACGATATTGGTTAGTTATCGGGATGTCTTTTATTACTTATCGATATCGATTCTTAGAATATTTATCTTTATTTTTAATCGTATTAAAAAGTCATTAGTATTTCTTCGATACAATAGTTAAGACCTATTATAAATCTGTGTACTTCTGTACCCCTCACAATGTGTGAGGAGATCCGAGCCCAGTAGTGGGACACTTATGGGTTGAAATTATGAAAATGAAAGATGAATCTGTGTTATCATTACGTGTTTAGTTATCAACTTTATGAAGATTTGAGTAAACCAATTTTTTGAGATTAGTGTTATTTTTTGATTATTTAATGTTTTTATATATATGTATATACATATAAATGTGTTATTACAAATTTTAATTTTTTTCTAGTAGTAAATTCTTTAAGCTACAGGCGATAAAATAAGAATCTAAATACTGGGAGATAGATAATATAATAATATTGATTGTTTAAAACATATTTTTAAAGTATTATCAAATATAGTTTGCTGTGGCTGTCTATGTCATTCAAACATGAATGTAAAATACTATAATAATGCACATGTTTACTATTTCTTTTCTCATATTAAACTTCGTATCGAATGCAAAACTATTCTTAATTTTACCTTAATGTCATAACTGGACTCTTCTTCAATACTAAGGGTTTTAAGTATATTAATGACCTTCATGAATAACTTAGAAATCTTCCTTAAAGCATACTATTTTATATCAAAGAATATCTTGTAATTTATCGATATAACTAGCACAACAGACATCACTACGGAAATGAATATTTAATATTACCCTTCGCGCTGTTTATTTATTGGCCGTATATTTCATAGCCCGGGGGTGAATTTGCATGTTCCTGTTGTTCAATGTCGATGGGGTGACTGAGACATGAATATGCATCAGTAAACAAATTTACCGTAAGTGCACGCGTGAAGCTGAGATTTGGTAAATTTTAGTCAATGTTAATATTTTTGCTAATAAAACTGGGTACATATGAATCGGACCCATCGGTTGCTTTTATGTAGTTCGCTTCTGTGCGGTGTAGCTTGGTTTTATCCCATTGATGGCCCATTATTGAGCACGGGTATCGTACTGAGGTGGCCTAGAGTATACTCCACCAAGCTACAATACGGATTGGTGGTGGCATAGCGTAGGATTGTTTTAAAAACTACTGATCTGAAAGATGTGTGGCGAAGGAATAGCATGAGGTATGGAATATCACATATTTTATATTAATGTGCTTACTATGTGAGCGAAGCCACAGGCGGAAACAAGTATATGTAAACCGAATGCAATGACAGAAACACTTACTCAAAATTTAACACAATACATCAGCCGTATTAAAATCAGTCAGGTGTTTAAGACAGGCAGATATTCCAAGTCATAACTGTGGGTTGTATTTTAAAAAACCTTGTAATTTTTTCTCCAAAAATGTTCAATTACCTGGATATTTTGAAAAAATATTAAGTTTTAATTTGCGGTTGGATTTTTAACTTTTTTAAGGTTACTGACTATCTACATATAACAGAATATATCTTGGTTGGTAGATCCATATTATTAAAATATTTCGTCTTCGTTATTCCTACTTTTAAGCTAGATTTAATGAGTTGACTTAGCGTCTAATGACGACGATAATAAAACGCCATAATTAATGTCAAATACTGGAAAATGACAGAGGCAATGACAGAAATAACTTTAACGATCCCTAAGTTAACAGTACAAAGGGTTTAAGTGTAAAATTTGTTTACGTTGATATTTCTTTGAAGTTCATTCTTTATTTTTAGTCACCGCGCCGCTAAGATTTGTCGAGACGTCATTTTGGTGAATATGTTTGATACTTTGGTATTTTGAATTGATTATATGATCTTCTACTAAGCTTGACTTAGCTGCGGTTATTTCTGTTAGCGCGTTAATTAAGGCGCAAAATTTTTAATGTTAACGCATAAATAAATAATTATAAAAACTATGTATCATACCCGCGTACTAAGATTTTGTGTGATACAGATGGTACGGACATCAAAACTACCACTCACAACCCAAAAATAAACAATTATCTGTCATGTATAGAATATATGTGATCATCATATTACAATCAAACGCTTAGTTTAGGGGTCAAATGGACAACTGTGAGTTTTCAAAGATATTTATTGTTTATTTAGGTATATAAATATCTGTTGAAGTTGAAAATTGACCTAAGGACGCATTCAAGATAAGGTCCACAACCAACCAGGTTACAGATCCATCGAATGGTTTCATATTTTCAAAAAAAACAAAAATAATTAACATAATTCTAATAACTAACATGATATATTTTAATAAGAAAGCATCCAATTCTAATAAAGCGCAGGTGGACTGTATGAATTCAAAGAATAATTTGCTATTTTGGTTACGAATCCTTTATAATGGTGATATGCAAGTATTTTGCTGTAATGTGATACCAGAGACCGTTCCCACGGCATTCTCAGAATCTTAGGAATTCTGTTCACGAGAAAAGTTGCTTCTGAGGGCAAGTTTCGTATAATTTTTTTCCGTTTACAATTGCTTAAATTAATTAATGTTTTAATATTAATGAGGGAATACATCCAGTCGCTGATGCAGGTACGCTTAACGGAATATGTATATAAACGACATACAGCATAAATGTTTTTGTATTTCTCTTTATGCTGAACGAAACAAGTGAAATGTGAAAGGTAAATTCATACATATAGTAGTTATTTCCCGCGACTTCGTCCATGTCCTGCGTCTTCCCTCTTTACCTCCTCCGTCACTCCCCTCTTGATCCCCTCTTCACCCTCCAATAACAACTTCAGTGTATAAATACAGTGTTATGTTTATATCTTCGGTGAATACCTTTCATCCCTTATTTCTACCCCGTCAAGCCTTTTTTCGCGAAAATAAATAGCCCATGTTTATTCTTATGTTCTATTTTACATGTGTTCCATGTTTCATCAAAATTGGTTCAGTGGTTTACGCGTGAAAGGTTAACAGACAGACAGGTATCTTTCGTATTAATATACCAGTAAGGTAAGTGGGTAGTATGCGATATGAGAAGGTACTTACTATTTATAGATTTTTCTACTCATTTGTCACATATTTATATCACACACACGAAATATCACACAAACCTATGAATGGTAAAAAGGAATCCTTTTAGGGTTATCAATTATTAGTTTTTATATTTAATTAAGACTTTTTATTACGCTACATAAAAGGGGTATTATTAATTTGGAATTTTATTACATTCATAACATTTGGGACCGTTTTAATTTCGAACTTATAATGTTTTCAAACTGCTCCCTGCTGATAACCAATCTCAGTAATATTAAGTCGTGAAAACAAACTTATGTACATATATAATAATCTTAAAATAATATAAGATTCAATATAATTATACTAGGGTCCGCCTGTTGCTTCGCTTGTATAGTATGTTGATAAAAAGTAGTCTAAGTGTTATTCCAGTCTATAATCTATCCCTGTACCAAATTTCATTCAAATTAGTTTAGTCGTTTTTGCCTGAAGGAATAACAAACATCCATGCTCATAAACTTTCCCATTTATAATATTAGTGGGATAATTATTATCGGAATTTATAATATTAGTGGTACAATTATTATACCTTACGGTTTGTACAGATTTTTTTATATTTTTTTATCAACTTAACTTTTATGTAAGCTAAATTTACTAATCAAATTTAACCGAATTCCTATATTCTGATTTGCCTGAAAATTTGTACATTAAGTTTTAGTCTATCTACTACTATTTTATTTATTTATCTACTACTATTTTATTTATTTATCCACTATTTATTTATCTACTACTATTTTAAGTTGAGTGAAGTTTCATCGAGATCGATAGCTCGTTTCGATTGCAAGCGATCGAAAAAGTTTAAGCAACAGCGGGCGCGGTCGGTAGTAGGATGGGTGACCGTTACTGGCATGTTGAGCCGTCGGCGCATAAAACTTCTGCCATGTATGTTGGCAGACCCCCTTCACCAATCCGATTTAGAGCAGTGTAGTATTAGAATATACTCTAAGTATGAGGGGAGACCAGGGCTTAGTAGAGGCCCATCAATGGGTTGAATTTACAGCCATTCATAATAATACTAATATTATAAAAGCGAAAGTTGGAGAGGATGGGCGGATGGATATTTGTTACTCCCAGCACAAACTACTGAACGGATCTGAAGGATATTTGGCAGGGCGGCAGCTTATACTCCCAAATAACACACGGGTTACTCTTTACTAAAGCAACAACCACGAGTGCAAAGTAACTAAAATCTATATCTAGTGTATCATAATACTTAATTCGTAACATAATTTGATTACCTACGGTATGTTATTCTGCACTTGGTTACGCGCATTTTTGTATGTGTTTAGTTCTTATTCGCATCCCTGATATCTTTAAAGCGTTCGAATTTCGAATCAAATAAGTTCTGCATTCGAATGTGTGCGATACTTAGATATTGCTTTTTAAATATTTAAAATTGAATTGTTCTTTTCATAACGCCGCTGGTATCGGCTTTTCATTTGCAGTAATTGTATATTATTTTGCTCATATTGCCATTATTGTGATAGTTACTTGTGAGTGAAAATATCTTGGATATTATTATGCCATGTTATAAAAAACAATGCAACAGATTTTTTATGGCAGTTCTGATAGAGAATTTATTTATGATTCCTTTATTAAACTTCTTAATTAATGACAAAAATTTTATAACTCAAAATATAAATTTTACGTGTAGGTACTTTTTCTGTTTACTGAATTTATTTAAAATTAATATTGCACTCTCATCGCAGAACTCAAAAAACTAATAGTAAATGGCTAAAAGGCGTGGACTGTATCAAGACCCTTAATTAATATCTCATTAAAACAATTTGTTTTAATTTTGTTAACCTTATAGTAGATACCTACAAGATTCTGCGTTTACATGTCGATAAAAAATTGTATATTTGCTTCACACGACTGTACCAAGTTTCTGTTTTAGGCAGTTGCACATGCCAGTACTTTTTGTCGTCAACTGGGCGTGGTTGTATTATGTATTCATACATACGCACGTGAAATAAAAGACTAATGATATGTAAAGACGTTCGATATTTAAATTGTTGTACACTTTTGTACATAAGTTCTTTTTTGTTTTGCGAATTAAATTGTTTTGTTGTGGCAATTATTTTCATGTAAATTATAGAATTGAATGTGGAATTAAAAAAAGTAGAAATTAAAGTCAAATTGAATTTAGAATACCATTTTGTAAGGAGCAGTAATTGTTATTCATCAACTTTACCTTGGACTTGTTTATATACATACATACATATATGGTTTATGGGCTCTGAAATGGTAGGAGATAGAACACTGATGTCTTTAGTAACTTTGTTTAGATATCTCTGAAAAAAGTTTTGGTATCAAAATTATATTGATCGAATAAGTTTGGTAAGTTGATGTTCAGCAACGTGCGGGTACAGCTAGTTAATTAATAATATATCGTTGAATTTGGAACACGAGTATTTTTTTTATTTAACTTTATTTTAATATTTTCGGATAGCCCCTTCTAAATGCAAAGATTTGTGGATTCAAAATAGCGCTATAATAATATCATATGTATGTTACAACTATCAGTGTTTATGTCTTGCGCCGCGACTAATATAAGGTCGATTGGTGTAATGTATTGACATTATAGTCAACTCTAAATGCGTGGTTCGTGCAATCGACGCTGCAATAGGAATTTGAATGCTAAACAATCTTTACATGTAAACATATGAAAGAGAGAGACGTTAATAGGACTGAAAAAAAAACTTTAAAAACATAGTCTCGAAGGTATCTTGGATGTGGTTAAAACATTATAACTTTGAACTTTATGTTAGCGGCATGTGGTTAAACTAAATGAAACGAGAGCATTTGAACGATACCGAATGTTTTATTATCGAGGTTTAGTGGTTACCTACTCTGTGGATTTATGGTACGTCTTTCAGCGGTACAAATCAGTGGATAAGAAATAACAAAAAACTGTGACATACCATTATAAATATATTGGGCCGTACCAATTTTTTAATGTCACATTACCCGTGTTTTTTAAAAATAACGTAAAAGACTACTTTTAATTAATTTATTATTTTGACACAAATATATATTTATTAATTTATTATTTTGACACAAAAATTGTTAAAAAGATTTGTACAGACTGCGATAGGTTTAGGGTTGCCAGAAAAACGATGATTTTCCAAGACTCTGGACAACATTAAATGTTGTGAGTGAAAAAATACCTACTAAATGTAACATTTTATTTTATAAAGGAATAAATTGGGGTTATTTCTTCACGTGGTATTTAATTTATAAAACATTTAACAGCGATTTACCGATATTAAGTTCCGTGAAAGATCGTAAAATATTAATTTCAAATTTTAAAACAGTTTTTTTAATAATTAAGGAAGATTTAATTTATAAAACGTTTTACAGCGTTTTTTACTGATATTGAGTTCCATGAAATGTCGCTTTCTCTGTCTGTCCATATGTATGCTTAAATCTTTAAAATTACGCAACGGATTTTGATGCGGTTTTTTTAATAGATAGAGTGATTGAAGAGAAAGGTTTATACATATGTATAATATCATTTAATATAAAGTAGAGAAATACTGTAATTTATATACATATATATATATGTCTAATATCATTTAATATAAAGTAGAGAAATACTGTAATTTATATATATGTATATATATGAATTGTTGTTCCGTTAAAACTCGAGAACGCCTGGACCGATTTGGCTAATATTGGTCTTAAATTATTTGTGGAAGTCCAGGAAAGATTCAATGGGTGGGTAAAAAATTATAAAAATAGTAATAATTTAATCATAATAAAATTTGTCTTGAAAAGGTTTAGCATTTTTTATTTATTAATTGAGGTAGTACGAAGTCTGTCGGGTCAGCTAGATATTTATTTTAATAAGTAATTAAGAAGAAATGTCGATGGAAGCTACGAAATATATAAAAGTTAAAGAAATTTTCACATGTTATTAAATTATCGGATTCTTTGAAAGTATAAAGGGTTGCCTGGAAGATATTGCTATGAAGCGATAAGGCAGCCCTAGTATTGTTCTATGTCCACTCTTTGTATTATTAAGCTTTTACATAAAATGTACATACAATAAAGTACATAAATGAAAAATAAAAATAAATTAATAAATATAAAATCGCAGTAATATCAATCCCGATATCCATTAGGGTGAAAGAGTAGAAAGTGAAAATGTTATCAGTGGAGTCCTAAGTCAGTAGCATGGAGTATTGTTGGTTCAGAACAAAAGAACACATAAAAAACAAAAGCAAACAAAAGATGCACAAAACACAACGCCTCAAAGCGATTTCTTGCAGCAACACAGAGGGGAAGAAAACACTTAAACTGACACTGGGGTAGCGGAGAACGAAGAAAAAACAGTTGGTCTAGTGGTTAGTGTACCTGATTATGAACCGAAGGTCGTGGGTTCGATTTCCACCCAGGTCAAACTTTTCTGTGATGACTTTGTTCTGTGTTTAGTTGCAAAAGTGTCTATATAAATATTTGAAAATATATATGTATGTATGTTAATCAGTGATTTCATCACCATATTACAAGCTAATGCCTACCTTGGGGTCGGATGACCGTGTGTAAGTTGTCCAAAAATATTAATTTATTATAAAAATATATTGTATGGAAATATCTTTATTATACTTATATATATACATAAAAAAAAATCTTTCGCATTCGGAGAAAATGAGAAAACTTAGAAAGGGCGCTATTTTATGTTTATAAAGTTACAAACATTATTTAGGTAAGCTTAATAATTAAAAATAAATAAATTATGACATAGAAATAGCCTACAGACAAAAATAATCTTATTTACTTTTTGATTTCATAATAATATATATATTATAGATATTACGTTTATGCCTTTGCTCTAAACGTAATTAAGAAATGTGACAATATGATAATTCCATTCTCATATTTGTGTGACATCACAAAATTGAATTGCCTCAGTCAAGAGTGAGATTTTTTAATTACAGCAAAAGCATCAACGTCCTAATTCCGAGAGTGTTGGCTTATGTAGCATAAGGTCTTTGAAAAAGAAATTCACACGAAAAAAGACTAGCCACTTTGTAACCTCAATAACCGTCTTATTATGTTAAATTAATTTGATTCCAAGTAAAATATTAATTTTAAATATTAATTATAATAATGCGTATTTTACTGTGTCGCTTAATTTACTAATTGTTAAAAATAAATCGCTAGAAGTCATTAAAACAATTGAAATCAGCTTTCCACAAGAACACTGGTTTCCATTTTCAAAACACCTTATTTTTATAAATTTTTGCAGCAATTTATAAAGTTTTTTAGCAAATACGAAACACTGGTCAGTAACAGACGTGAAATTATAATAATGTTATGTCCCTTCCCACGATGGGCCACGATCCTTTTAAGATTGTTAATTTAACAAAACGGACCCATTATAAAGGTATCAAGGACCATAGAGTAGGTATGAGGAGATATGGCAGCAATTTTCTAGATTAAAGATTAATAAATTAAAAATATATATCAAAGATTAATAAATAAATAAAATGTTAAAGATTAATAAATAAAAAAAATGACACTTACACTAATTTGTAATATCAAACATCAGGATTAAAAAAAATAAAGTGGAATAATATTTCTCCTTCAGTCAACACCACATCTTGTGTTGTGTTTATATGTTCGATAATGAAAAACTTTCATCCCTTATTTCAACCCCTTCAAGCCGTTTCTCCGTAAAAAAGTAGACTATGTTCTTCCTCAAGTTCTGTTCTATCTCTGTACTAAGTTTCATCAAAATCGGTTGAGTAGTTTAGGCGTGAAAACGTAACAGAGTTATTTCACATTACCTGTCTACTCGTTGTTAGATCTATGTCAAAACCAGAATCCACCACCCGGAGGTGCTCGTAGGTAAATTCCATGTTTTAATTGCTGACATATTTCACAAGGTGAAATATTCTAAGGACGTATCATGAGTGAGAACATTTGATGCTTTTTATTATTTTGTAACTAAAACTCGTAAAAGGGTGGACCACCTCTGATTAGGGTGATTCCTGTACGCGTTTCGACCCTTTTAATACATGGCTTTGTTGCATTTTATGGTGAAATAAAAAAAGAAACATCAGTGTGTTTTTGTTTTCTACAAAGATATAAGACGTGTTTAATTAGTGACAAAATAATTTAATTTTTAATACCGATATTTTGATCCAGTTGCATGGATAATGGTCTCGGCAGTTCAACTGGCAGCCGGCTTCCATTAAACTATACTCGGCGCTATATTTGTATGAGAATAATTCCAGATCGAATTTGCACTGAGAACAGGTCGAAATATCCGCGCGAAAAACATAAATCGCGAGTACCCGTAACATAGAAGAGAGTATATTTTTATGACTATCAAAAATTGCAATAAGTTTCATTCTAAGAATTAATTTTCAATGCGTTGAGCAGGTTGTCCCACTGCAGTTTTTATGTGACAAAGCAGAATAACCCGACAAACCCTGGTAGCCCAATAACATACGACCGCCATTAATTTTAAATGATGTCAGCTGTTGTCAACAGTTTGGCCCGAATATCTTTTTTTGGTGATAATAATATGGGAAGATTTATGTGTTTTCAATGTTATTGAGGTTTTCTGTACATTTTAGGATTAGTAATATTGTAACGGCATGATGTATAGCTTTGTTTTTGTTTTTTTTCTAATAAACGACCATAATTTATCATTAGCCTAGAGACAGCCGTGATAGCCTAGTTGGTTTGAACATTGGTTTCTCGAACGGCTCTCGGTTCAAATCCTACAGCACGCACCTAGTTTTCAAAGTAATGTGCGTATCAGAAGTTGATTATAACTTGCTGCGGTGAAGGAAAACATCGAGAGGAGATCGAGAGGACTCTGCACTGCACTGCACTGAGTTCCATAATGTTCTCAAAGGTGTGTGTGAAGTCCACCAATCCACATTTGGCCAGCGTGGTGGACTGTGGCCTGTGCCCCTCATATCGTAAGTGGAAACTCGAGCTCAGTAGTGGGACAGACAACGATGAACCAATTCTAAATATCTTTTCGTATAAAATTGATCCTGAGATTTTGTCTTTCTGTTTCAATATTGGAAAGACTACTTCGCCACTTACCATCAGGTGGTGTTATAGTCAAGTGCTAACTTATTGAATGTATTAAAAAAGAAAAAAGGCAATTTAAGTAACTGACAACTTGTATTCTGCTTTCGAGATGCCCGGGTTTGATTCCTGGCTTAGATAGGCTATGTGACAGATTATTTGGTTATCCAATAAAGACATAATTCTATTCTTCGAGAGTTGTATAGTCGAAGCATTTACTAAAATAGAAGAAATAAAATTAACTGGCAACCGTTCTGAAATCGTTCGGTTTCGATTGTATACCGATCCTATTGAAAACGAGAATCAGTCAGTGGTTAGGTGCGATCAAGTTTTTTATATTCCATAAGTTTTTGTATCGTTTTTGTGCACCAGGGGCTACCGACGGAGTTATTAAGATGATACCATCGTTTGCAACAATGTATATACGTGCCTCTTGTGAATTTTAATACTTAATATAACTTTTAGGTTACCCAAGTAATATTTTTAGGGTTAGGACAATTATATTAAATTTGATTAAATTAAGGATAATAGAACTTATCGTGACGTAAATTATGTAAGCAATAATAACTAACTAGGTCCGCCCCCAGCTTCGTTCATGTGGTATGTGGATTTTTTAGTCTTCGTGTTATTTCAGACTATAATCCATCTTTGTACTGAATTTTATTTACATCTGTTCAGTCATTTTTGCGTTAAGAAGTTACAGACATTCATCTATCCTTACAATATTTAGCATTTATAATATTAGTAGATTTTTGCTACGTTCAGTGAGCTATATTTAGCTCAAACTTAAAGTACCAGAAGTCTTGTTGTTCATTTTGAGCATAACTTCACTTTGGGCACTATGTTTTTCCAAAAAGACACAAAAAGGTCGTTTTGGATAATAAAAGAGAAATAAAAGCTAATTTAAAGATTTATTTAATAGGTGTTTCAGTATTAATTTAAAATGCCAATGTCAAACTGTTGAATCTTTCATGTGAGTACGAATTAGTCTTATTACCCAGTTTTACCCAGCAGGTTTTTACTGTGGCTGAAGACGGCACCAAGCTTAATCTGGAAGTAAAATTGGCCATTCGCTACTGGTATCACGACTGTCAAATGCAAACAGATCAGATTACATTATTCGTTTAAATCGATTATGAATCGATTTGTGCGTTAAAGCAAATGGTTTTCTTTTTAATTTTTTTACAGTAAAGTTGGGCTGGTTATAGGGTTTAAGTAGGTTCTAAATGATATAGAAAAACACTGTAATATTGACTAGCTAACTGCAGGTAAAAATTTACTCGTAATTACAAATGTTTTTACTTGAATGTGCAATCAGAAACACTGAAATAAAAACGACCAAGTGCAAGTTCTGCCAAAGGTTTCGTACCACCGTTATTACGCCAAAAACATGTATCTTAAATGGATTTTTTATAGCGGCCATAATAACACAATGTGCAAACATTTCGAGTGTCGATCTATTATAATTACCGGATTTGAGGGTAGAAAGTGAATCGGGTACATATAGAAATTGACCGATAGCGGATCCTTTGTAATGGGGTCCACCAGTGGCGTAGCTTCCTAAGGTGGCACCTGCTGCGGAAGTTGGTGGTGTCACCCCATTGAAAGTAAAAAGCAACAATTTTTTTCAATTAATTTGTTTAAAATGTGTGCTCATTGTTCTATGTTGAGTAACCGGGGGGGTGTCACCCCAAAAAAGGTGACACCCGATGCGGCCCGAAACTTGCCGCCCCCCCTTGTGACGCCATTGGGTCTCACCAACATTGTATCGTGAGTTATCACACTATACAATCTCACATGATCGCCAAATAAGATCAACTTGGCGGCTGGTTTACCTCAAAGCAGCTTACCCCCACATCGGCTAGGAACCTTTAAGAATAAGATAGACAAGAAATTGCAGCACTATCGACTCCGCGATGTGGGTGAACTAACTTCTAGGCAATTGGTTTCCATCCAAGGCCCATTAATGAGCGGAAGTGGCCTAATACTTAGGAGGCCCAGAGCATCCAACATGCTGCTGTGGATCGACGGAGTAACCAATTCAAAAGTCGGAATTTTGCCACCCGAAGGCCTCCGACATAGCTAAACGATAGGCGGTAGCTACCGAGGCTACAAACGCTTTCTTCCTAGGCAATTATCATATTATATTACTCATATTTCCAATTTCAACTATCCATTTACTCTTTTACAACTTTTAACATCTGACTGCGCTTCGATATTAAAGTAACAACCTCATTAAATTGCATATTACCTGAGGAATGGTCATTTGTAACCACTATTGCAACCGGTTGTACAAAATTACCCTCAGTAATAAACCGATCGGTGTGGTCTTCATTATGTGACATCCGATCCGACTGGTAACGATGTATACGAGCAGTTTGTACGACATACAATCGCAAATCTGATATTCTGTCATAATTCAATGTAAACTAGACTTGACGTTGATGTTAGCTGGGGCGTTACTATCGGCTGTTAAAGCAGTATTATTATAGACTTACGACATAAGATATAGCGCCATCTGTAATACAATAGGTATACTAGAAATTTTCAACTCCGTGGCCATATTTTACTCATGAAATTCGTTGCAGATGAGGTTAGAATAGTTTACTTTTGAAATGTATTAAAACAATTTCACATCAATCCATAACTGTCCCACTGCTGGGGTCGAGCTTTACAATGTTCCAAAGAAATATCATTGTAACTATCCCATTGCTGGGCTTGGGTCCTCCTCACAGTGTAAGGGCTACAGACCCATAGATCTTATCAATTGCCGATGTATAATTTTCTCCTTGAAGAACTTTATAGGTAACTAGGTTTTGCAGTTTCTCCTGTGTGGTAGGTACGTTATAAAAAGTAACTTACGTATTCCAGTCTATAATCTATCTATGTGCCAAATTTTAGTCTGATCCGGTCAGCAAAAACGCGTGAAGGTGACAAACCGTCTATCAATCCTCACAAACTTCATTGCAACCCATAATTGACCCATAGGATCTGTTCTTCACTCACAATGCGCGGGGTAATGTTCCACCACGCTGGACAATTGCGGATTGCTGGTACTCACAAACTTTAACATTTATAATATTAGTAGATATGTGTAACGCTCTAGAGTAAAGGTTATTTTTTATAAATAAATATTAATAAATATCTTTGGACAACTCACACACGGCCACCTGACTAAAAACTAAGCGTTAGCTTGTACTATGGCGATCAAACAATTGATATTTATATAAATAAATATACTTTTAAATATATACTTATATGGATTTTATATTATATATATATAATTATATTTTACACACAGTACAAACATTCCTGTTCATCACAGAAAAGTTTAACCTGAGCGGGATCGAACCCACGACCACGTGTAGCAGTCATGTTCACTAACCACTCGACCAACGGACCAAAGCAAGTGATATTAACTTGTAAACAATCGATGTACTTATTTTAAAACTTAATGACGATTCAGAATTTCATGATTATAAATTATATACTTTATGCAATCAAAATAATGTAGGATTCTTGGAAGGTATGTACGATATTTTTTGATTATCTTTTGTATGATTACAAGTAATTAAAATATTTGAAATGTGTTGATTGAGATAGGGCCATGTTTTGAAAATTATCATGTTTTTCAGTTTACGTTTGTATAAACCTCGTATATTTTAAAGTTTTTAGGAATCCTCAAAAAATGTGTTTTTTTGCAATGTCTCGTAATGTACGGGCATTAAAGTTTTTAGGGTTCCTTAAAATATAACTGCGTGATGTCTATCTGTCCGTCTGTCTGTGCCGCTAAGAAAGTCTTACTAATATTGTAAATGTGAAATTGTGTGACGACAGACGGATTGATGGTTTCTTACACCTTCACGCAAAAACTACCGATCGGATTCAATTGAAATTTGTCACAGCGATAGATTAGAGTCTGGGGTAACACATAGGTCACTTTTTATAAACATCCGGGTAAAGCCGCGGGAGGGAACTAGCAAAGGATTAAATAAAATTACTTATTTTCCGAACTACTCATAGACTGGCTTGTGTCGATAGTATCAGGCTTAGTAAGCAACAGCGGTCAGAAACTGGATGGGTGACCGTTAAATTTTTTGAACGATACGTAAAACCGACGGTGTCCGTCAATTTCTTCAGATAGCAGTCGTTAGGCCTTGTCGAAGACTCTCGGGTGGCATGAAACCAAAAAGGTTGGTTAGTAACCCAATCCGTCATGACTTGTAGTAGCCATATAGTAGTAAGCCATATATATATATATATATTTTTTCCCTTTTAATTTTTTTTTCTTCAGTTTTTTTAAATTTTTTTTTTGGTTTTCATTACTTACCGCTTTAATACCTCCTTCGCTGATTTCTATTAAGATCAAAGGTTGACTGGCAGAGAACACTTAGTATTAAGTCCGACTTTTGTACCAAAAAATTTGGTATAATAAAGTTTGAAATAAATAAATAGGTTAAATTGTAATAACAATTTTAAAGAGAAACACGTGACAGGCTGGTTGGTCTAGTGGTTAATGACCCTGACTGCTACACCGAAGGTCGTGGGTTCGATTCCCACCCAGGTCAAATTTTCGTGTGATAAGCAGGAATGTTTGTTCTGATTCTGGGTGTAAATATCTATATAAGTATGTCTTTAAAAGTATATATGTATGTTTATCAGTTGTCTGATCACCATAGCACAAGCTGACTCTTAGTTTGCGATCAGCTGGCCGTATCTGACTTGTCCAAAGATATTTATTTATTTAAAAACATTATGGTAATGATGCTACTGAAGGCATGGATTACCAACTCTATTTAACCATCAATATCTATATCTAATGATAGTTTATTGAATTGTTGACAATATTATGAAGATTATCTTCCCATCGCAGATCTCGGACCAAAGCAACGAGAATTATTAGCGAGTAGCGGGAAGCGATTACTTTTCTTCAAGCTGTAGACACGTAGTACCTTTTTTAACGTGGCTTGATGTAAAAGTTAAATGAAATTAAAGAAGTGGTTAAGAATTTGGCCTCCTACTCGGGGGGTCTGGGTTCAAATCGTAGGACGCGCACGTCTGACTTTTCGAAGTTATGTGCGTTTTAAACATTTAAATGTCACTCGCTATAACGGTGAAGGACAACATTGTGAGGAAACCTGCATGCCGGGGAGTTAGCAAAACTCAAAGGTGTGTGAAGTCTGCCAATCCGCACTTGACCAGCGTGGTGGACTATGGTCTTAACCTTTTCGTTCAGAGAAGAGACCCGTGCTCAATAGTGGGCCGTGATGGGTTGAGATCAAGTAATCTGTAATACATTCCACGAACTCAAGTTGTGCGCAAGGTTCGTACTCAGGTCAACTAATTCGTAAGATATAGGCGTTAAGAGTTACTTAAATTAGTCCTTAGTAAATTAGTTAGCGACTCGTTATACACAGTTAGCTACCTAGAGTAATTTTTTTGTAATTATGTCACTTTATGTAACTCCATACTTTATCTATAATACTCGAAACATCTGTATTTTTTAAGTACGCAATTCGCTTTTAAAACATTTCATATGTCTGAAATGTCCGTTTAAGAAATAAAACACTATCCGCTATTCGCATCAGCGTTGCTTTAGCCCGAACTAATAACATTAACGGAATGCGCATGTATTTTTAGCATTAAGTCAGGTGGCCCGCACCGCCGGATAATGTACATTAGTTTAGCATTTGTATTGGAAAACAAGACGTTTTTGGTTTTATTCCTTTGGTTTTAATGAGTCTTTTGCAAAAAATCTCGGCAAGTCCTAACCGGGGTCGAGTATTGGATTCCGTAGATATTGTATCCTATGTTACTAATATTATATATGTGAAAGTTGTGTGTGATGGATTACTTTCACGCACTTACTCTTTCACGCATAAACTAAGAATTGGTTCTGAATGATATTTGGCACAGGTATAGATTACAGTTTAAAGCACGGAAGCTTTTATGAAATTATACCTACTAGAGGTCATTTATACTCCAACAAACCGCGTCCTTTGGTTAATAAACATTAACATTTTTAATCACTTACAATCGAAACAAGTTGCCGGTGTCAGAATATCACGAGACAATGCTGCGAGCGACAACTAGTAAACTCATAATTCTATAACAAATATTACAGTACATTGATATCACTTCTTTTCTTCTTCATTTGTACACCGATTTTAATATCCTGGTAACGTATAGCATTAAATGTTAATCCAAGCTTAGTCTACTATATCAGTGAAAACCCCATGGAAATCAGGTCAGCCGTCCCTGAGATTATCGTCCATAAAACCACAGATATACAATCAATTCCAAAACCATAAGTTTGGGTTCTATTGCTAACAAACCCGCAGTAAAAAACATTCTAAGCGCACACAGAAATCTGCAACAGATTTATAATATGTATTGACAAGTCAATTAAAATAAACTTATAAATCGACCAGTTAACGGCGGATGTTATAACTTACACGAGGGGCGTCTTAACTCGATTTCACAATGAACTTTAACGAGAATAACTTGAAGAATGCGATACGTCTGAAACACAATTCCTGTCCAGTTTAAAGTCTCGATAAGTCGATACTAAATACCCATTATGTTCTTATTACATAGTCTGTACAGAAACTGTCACAGAGCGAGATAGTACTATGTTAGAGTGAGAGGGTGTGCGAGTGTAGTGTTTGCATTCTCGTAACTGGATTCTTGTGTGATGTTTTTGAGGTGGTTTCTGTGTGATTGATAAAAGTAAATGGTCAAAAAGTGGCAACGTGCAAAAATATTGCATGCAAAGTATTTAAGCGACTGGCAAAGTTAACAGCGGACGTGGTCAAAAAGTGGATAGGTGACCGCTAGTGGCAAAAAAGTCATGAGCGTTTCAGTGCTGTGGAAGGCATCTAAAGCTGTCGGTTACAGATGATTTCGACATGGTAGTCGATAAGCCTTGTCGGCCTTCA
>DWJZ01000574.1:0-30581 GCA_018249125.1 Asbolis capucinus
TGTTCAAGAGCCAGCTTATACATAAATAATGAACTAAATCGTCCTTCAGAAGCGATACTGTCACGTCAACCTTCGTCGAGATGTGCTCGAGGATGTTATATAAAGCTTTGTTATTGAATATTTTGATTATGTAACATACTCGTCTCGAAACAATGGTCATATCTATTGTACTACATAACATATTTTACTATTTATTGTTAGAATTTAACATGCTTAGTTACTATTATGTAAATTTGACAGGCCGGTTGGTCTAGTGGTTAGTGAACCTGACTGCTACACCGAAGGTCGTTAGTTTGATTCCCACCAAGGTCAAACTTTTCTGTGATGAGCAGGAATGTTTGTCCTGTGTATCTGGGTGTTAATATCTATATAAGTATGTATCTAAAAAATATATATGTATCAATTGTCTGATCACCATAGTACAAGCTAAGGTTTAGTTTGGGGTCAGATGGCCGTGTGTGAGTTGTTCAAAGATATTCGTTTATTTATTTATAAAGCACACCATAAGAAATTCCTGAATTTTAATCTAACATAACTTGTTATATGTTGTCATGAAATATTCTTGTTAGCCTGTAAATGAAATTACTTCTCATTGTTGCCCAGTGGGTCACTGGCAATCAGGCTCTACGCCGTGACCAGGCGTCCTGTGTTCGATTCCCGGATCAAACGTTTATGTGACACAGATCGAGTGTGTTATTTGTGTCGGTCTGTCTACACTTTGGTTTTTAGGGCATCTGAGGTACCCGTTATACAGGTAATTCTGGTGCGCATATGAGTGTATAAAAGTTTTACTTCGGTGAAAGAAACTGTGTGAGGGAGATGCGTACCCATTTTGTAGCTAACCAAATTAGTACGATGAACCAATCAATGGAGCTATTGAAATTTGCTTTTGCTCAAAGGTTGACGGGTAAAGAGTGCTATGATCACTAAGCCTGGCTTTTAAACTATTAAATTAAGATATAATGAAGTTCGATAAATAAAATAAATTTGACGATTAGAGCTTCTGAAAATAGAAAAGTCTTGACAGATTTGCGATGATAGAAAAGAGTTGATAGAGTTGCGATGGCAGAAAATTGTTGATGGAGGTGACGATACATGTAGAACATACCAGAGGGCGTGCTCGGGCTCTCAGCATTGCTCAGCAGTTCCCACTTAAGCTGCAGCCGACGGAACTTGCCGCCGGAGTTGTTGCTGTTGCCCGTCGCGCCGCTCGCCGCGCTGCTGGCCGAGCCTGGCCGCCACTCCTCGCCACTACACTCCAGCTACACACAGACAGATAATGAGTAACTTCGACCTTATCTATCCAGTTCAGCGGTCATATCTTATCGAATGGTGACACTATTAAATGTGTAACTATGTAATATTGTTGGTTTCCGGACTGGTAGGACTGACTTCATTATATATTTATTTATTTTATTTATTCATTAGAAGAAACAAAGAGTAAAAAAAGTACAACCCTTGGTAGATGTGGAGAAAGATGACGGTAGGTTTTTGGTCAGTTCTTGCGTGTAATGGAGAGTTTTATAACTATTTTTTCTACTATAACTACAAACTTGAATTCATTTCAAACTTAATACTTTGAAATGAGATAGGTGCGCCTACCTACTGCCTATGTACGTACAAAAGAGACCTAAAGAGGCTATAGTTGAAGTACGAATGATAATATAATGATAATTGTGTAATTTATACACAAAATAAATAAATTATTCTACATATTTTACGTACAACGAAAACATCTTTACAAAGTGCGTACTCAAACTGGTATTTAGTGTGGCCTGATCAAGTCTGTGTATTGTATTTTCCATTTGGATATGTTCCCAGAAATACAGCACCGTCTGTACCGACTCAACATGCCCATCAACTGAGTAAACAGCTGCTGTGCGTCATGGGATGCCTGACATACCTACTTTACGTATGATTATTTTGCGGTAAAATTACCTTTAGTCATGATTGTTTCATAAACTACTTAAGTAATAAATACGTGAGTATAATTCATATTAAGAGTCGCACTCAGAGTCCTTAATGAATACTTAAATTGTTCTTTAGTATAGAATTTATATGTACATACATTCTATACTAAGTAATGAATTACGTACCAACGACCATGAATGTGGCACTTTGAATGTATAGTGTCAGATACAAATGGGATGATTAAAAATAGTGCACCAACATAAAACACAAAATAAAATCACACCATTCAGAGACAAAAACTAAGCTAAAAACAAACATAAAAGCTGGAAGCCTGCGCCGACGGCCAACATTAACATGGTAAGGCATGGGGTGACCAAAACAAATGAACAAGCCGCTACGCGAAGCAGTTCCACACAGGGGGCCCGTTACCTTCAAGTCATTGCCGGGTTTAGCGGGTTTATTATTCTCTAAGCTATCAGTGTAATCGTCACTGTCGTCGAACACTAGACGATCGAAAGCTTGCATCAGCTTGGAGCCGAGCTGGACCCCCGACCACCGCCTGTTCGTCTCCAGTTCTATTCGGCTGTTGTTCGGACATATATCGTATCCGATCGGGTTGACGCACGAGCGCGGCCTGTTCTTCTCTAGGGTCGTCTTAACGTTCGCCGAATCGTTCAAGAGGTCGGGAGTCGAAGGCTCCTTGTTCTTGGGCTCCTTGTGCCTCATAATGACGCTGGTTTGGCAATCGTCGCTGGACAGGCCGCTCGACTGCATCGAACGGACCAACTTGAGGAGGTTCCGCTGGTTGAGTGTTAGTGGCGGAGTGTTAATCGAGGTGGGCTGTTAACATGAAACTTGTTTAACATCATGCAACATGCCGTCCAGTGTTAGTTCGGGGTGAACAAACGAACGTCCTTCAGATTCGTTCAGACGTCGATCGTTCCGTCTTTATTTGCATTTTATGAAAGCTGTGCACGATAGACGCTAAATTTTGTCTCGATACGCTGTGAAATGTGATTCCGAAGCACATGCAATAAACAATAAAATGCAAATAAAGCGACATTTGCTTAGATTCGAGGCGATAGATTATGCACGAGTGATATCGATTGATTCGAGCGATACATATTGATCGTATCGAATAGTTTTACGAGTTTAATGATGTTAGTATAAGTTGTGTAAAGTCAACGTACCCGACTGGCGGCTCGCATGTCGCTCTCGATCCTCTTGAAGCTTCTGTGTAGTTCTCTCATTTCAAACATCAGGTCCAGAGAAAAGGGCAGTAGTCTCAATGGCTCGAGGCTGGCCAGTAAGGTATCCAAGAGGGCCCTACACCGCGACTCCCCGATGCAGCCAGCCAGGACGAGGGAATCCGGACCATAGTGTTTTGCCAGAATAGATTCTCTCGTCCTCACATACGATACCCAAGCGTCGACGGACTGCGCGCTGTGTACAAGTAAGATAACAGTGTTCTATAATTTTTATTCGTTATTCTAAAAAAAACAAAATAGATTTTTAAGATATCGAGACCATACATTTTATCAATTTTGATTCCATTCGAGTACGAACGGTCACATTGTTGTACAAATTGCGTGGTACCATAATGTTTCCCGGGGTACCGTGGACCCTGTTTTCTTGTTATCCTTGATAGCTACTGCAATCGAGATTTTAGATCGAGAAAAAGCTGGACATCTCATCTAAATAGCTTCATTTAACGCACGTTTAGCTTTATGGTAAAAATGTACCGGGAAACCCAATTTATTATAAATTTCTCGGAAAACTATAGCAAAATGGCAATATAAACGAAGAATAGGAAAACCGTAAGAGATATAGAAATAAATATACATGTGCGTAGCTAATTGTATACTCACTTTAGAAGGCCCAAAATAAATGCGTTAAACTTGACCAGCCCCTCGGTAACCGCATCCTCACTGTTTATTCTCAGAACCAGCTCGTTAAGTGATTTGGTTATCGGTCCTGAAACAGAGAAGTTATATTTAACCTTTGTTTTCATACTTGAAAATAAAAATGTTAGTGAAATAAAAATTAAAATTATTACCTTGTCTAGCGGTTCCCTCTACCATTTGCCAAACAGAATTATTGACAGCTCCAAATGACGTCTCAATGTTGTCTTTTAGACCATCTCTGAATATCGCGTACAACGCTGGACACAGTGCATTAAGAGCTATCTTGGCGCAAGCTGGGGACTGTTTTGAATCACCCAGGAATGCTAATTCTGCCTGGTCCGTTGCAGAGGAGAAATGCTGAATCAACATTTCTACAGCATCCGTTACGTTTGAGACTAAAGCTAAAATATAAATCATACAAATCATGAACAGTATTCAAAGGTAATAAAGAGCACCAAAGATACAATTTTAAGTATTAAAATGTATACAAACCTCTCTTCTGTGATACATCAATCAGATCGTATTTAGGACGTCCCTCATGAAGTGCCGGAGCTCCGAATTCATCAGGACTCACTTCCCCTTCTTCACAGATTGGTATCTCGGCTAAATTTTTAGCCTAAAATTTAAGAGGTTAGTAGTGATGGATGAATAATTAACGTAAAGAACATAGCAAAGAATGTTAATGAAAATGATGAACAAATTAAATAACAACAAAATATAATTGCATGTTGCAAAGAAAAATAAACACAGGGAAGAAGGTAGGGGTTTAAACGAAGGATTAATAAGTCTAGAGAAAAATAAAAAGAAAACCAAAGATACTCACAGAACTCAACGGGCAATGTGATATGAGGGGCGCAGAGAGAGAAAGATGATACCTTTACCTGATAATGCCTTTGTGCGATCACCGCAGAAATGTTAGGTGAGTTAGGTGGAGTTGCGAGACTGACTACCTTAAGCTCTTCTATAGCCTTCACTTGGGCCGGTTGAGATTCTGTTTTAACTTCTGATTTTTGCGCAAAACTCACAGACTTTTTGCTATTACAACTACTAGCGCTAGAATCTGTAGATCTCTGATTTTCTTCTTGTGAACGTTTCATTTGAAGAAACTTGGTAACCTGACTTCTTACCTTTTGAACTTGATTTTGATCCCATTCGTCCATATTTTGGCAGTTGAATCCACTTTGTTTCAAGAATTCTTCCAGCTGTTGCAAATCTGCGCTACTAATTAGAGCTCCCGGAGGTGGGAAATCGATATATTCCATTTTCTTAGTCCTTGGTTTCGGTAATGGAGGTGTGTGTGGCCTATGATATTTTATTTCATTTGATTTTCCCGATTCAAGGCTGCTTTCCGTTCCCACACCTTCATCTTGATAATATTCATTATAATCGGCATCTTTCTCCGCAGCATCTAGGAATTGCTGTGATAGTCGTTTGGCAGCTAAATCATTATTCTTTCTATAATCCATATTTTGGTTTTGTAGATAGTAGGGTTCTTGTAACGATCTTCGTTTAGTTTTATGTTCTACGGCAGCCGTAGCGCAAACGATTGGATCTTGAATAAATTCATCCATTTCAAACATACTATATCGTTTTGTATGACTAGTGGACTTGCGAGTTTTGTCCATGGATTTACGTAAGATACTCTTTGGCAAAGGAGGTCTCGGAGGTGCCAGCTCGCCTTGTTTGGCCATGCGAGTTTGATCGGCCACCGATAAGGATCGCTTCGGTATTGTAGGAATAATTCGTAGTCCGTCATTATTGACGCAACTAGCCTCAGAGCTCGTAGCACTATCATAACGATATACAAATAGTGGATTGAAATTTCCAGCAGGGGCTGGGCTGTTTTGTGCAGATGAGTCCGTTAACATTGTAGAAGATCCTCTATAGCCCGATGAGGGCTGTGTTGCTGTACTGGAACTTGAAGATACAGCAGTATTATTTCCAATCAAATTATTGCAATCGCAGCTCATTGGCCTGTTCTTAGATTTACAGTATTTATCGATACATTTAGACACACCCTCTTTTTCTTTTATTTGGGTCAATTCAGGTAATTCGGACAACATTTGCTTGCATTCTAGAGGCAACAAGAAGTTGAGAGAGTCCCAATCCTTAATATGGCCTAAACCTTTTTTCTTTAAAATTTCTACGTCATTACATGAAAAAGGTCGTTTCCCTTTGACTTGCATACGTGTCTTCTTACTTTCATTAGATTTAGGAGAAATGTTTACTTTTAACGGATTTAAGTAAATATTTGGTCTACCATTTAAGAAACTAATGTCTGGCAGTGTATAGTTAGGGTAAAGTACAAACACGGGTTTTTCACAGTCGCCCTCTTTTAACTTTTCTAAGAAAGATGGCTCCACTACTTTAAGCAATTCTCGTTCATGAGAAATTGCTGATGTTTGAATATTTGACGTCTGCATACTTTTATCTAACGTGTCAGCCTCTAGATGTGTGGATGTAGATTTATGATCACAGGACTCTCTTAACAAGACTTTGTTCATTCTTGTTATTTGTGTGCCGTCTGATTCCGAACAGCTAGAAATGCTAACACTTGTGGCCGATGATTGTGAAGAGCAAGATTTTCTACTTCTTGTTTTACATGGGCTGTTATTTATGTTTATATTAGCTCTTTTTATATGCGGTTTATTAACAACAGCATAAAGATTTGTCTCGCTGCCACTTAATTTGGTCGCATCAAGATTTTCCTCTTCTTCAATAACTTCATCGTATACTCTGTTATATGGATTAACTGATCGGACTTCGTCATAGACAGCTGAACTGTTATAGTCAGCATCTAATGGTAATTCCGCTTGGGGTCGATCTGTTGATATGGATTTCGAATCCCCAAGTTTTTGTTCTCCTAACGATTCCCCACTCTCACCGCCCGAACTAGAAGGCCAACATTCTGACCTATCTAATTGATCCATTCCGTGGATTCCATCATTGCTTATACTTTTCTGTTTCATAAATAGTTTTACCAAGTTAAACGACTTTGGGTGACTTTTGTCTGAAGAAGTTTGATTTTCAGTAGAGGATGTACTCATTGGTTCAGAATGTTGGCTTGTATGAGTTGATCTATGTTGAGAAACGTCGTATACCTTCATACATGATGAATTACCACTTAGTTTTTGGTTCGCGGAGAAAGAGTCCACCTAAAAATATAAACAATTATAAAAATCAATAAATCAATAGCTATTATACGGAATATAAACATAATAAAATAACTATATATATTGTAAATCATAAATATATCATAAATGCGTACCGTTGAATTACTAAGTGCTGCAGAATTGATAGAGCTATTTATGAGTTTTCTTCGGTATAAGTTAGGCAAACTTTGGCTTTTAATAACGGAACTATTCATTTCACTTGTGACATCTGTCGATTCATTAGACTCTCCATTGTTGTTTCCGGAGGGATGCCTAAAATTAGATAATAATAACCGTTCTACTTCTCCAAGTTTACTGCATATTATAAGTACACACATAAAAATATAAACATAGTGTTAATAGTTACCTCCTCAAAGGCGTTTCACTACTTTGTTTCTTAAGCTTACTCCACGTAGTTAATCCTAAATCACTTCTAGCCATAGAGGTTGTAAGCTTATTGGTTAATTTCTTACATCTTTCTAGTAATTCTAAATTCCTGCGCGTTCTTTCATTACTATCTAGTGCTACTAAATTATCTGTACCCAACTTGTCTGAAAACGATTACAAGATTATCTGTTAGTCTTATCATTGAAAAATATGATTCATTGTTTGTATTTGTTAAATTATGTCATCCAGCCATGAATAGTTTTACTCAAAAGCTTATCTTAATCTAGTTTCATGCGTACCATGTTTTTGATTGACCGTAGGTTCAGCGCACTCACTGTCCTCGGAGTAAATGGTGAGACTGCCCTCGAAGGCGATGGTGTAGTTATCTTTATTGGCCTGGCACGTTAGTATGAGGTCCTGCTCTGCAGGCAGCTCACAATCTAAACTATCCACACTGAAGTGAACTCCATGTGCACCCTCTTTCACCGGAGAGAATAATAGCTCCGATTTGCATATCGACATTGTGTTGATGGAACCGACGGATTCTTCACCCTAAGCAACAATAAAAATAATGACTTTACAACGAGTTGTTGCGATAATTTAATTTGTGTACATTATGTTGTGTCTATGAGTTAAATTCATGTAATAGCAGTTGTCTCGGAGTGTAACGATGTTCTTAAAATGGTTCATAGACCTGCGAGTAGCGTGTAGGAAGCAATATTGGCGCGTGGCTTGTAATGGTTGCCGGAAGATTTAGAAACGTTTTCAGCGTTAGTTAGAATATAAACATTTGCACCGTGCACGCTTATTCTTGGTGCTGTGAGATTCAGTTCTAAAATAAGTTGCCGATGCAATGTACGAAACGAAAAATAACCGTTTACGTTAAACAATCCTTACAGAATTACAAGTACGATAAAGCGAACAAATTAAAGTCGGCTTGTATGTTTGCATTGAAAGTATCAATATCAGTAGTCGTACACGATACATATACAACAGCACTGCCTACTCCAGGGCATGACACATGCAGCGAAGCGAGCGTTATCATCAATTTAATTCCTTTTCCTGCTACAATGAGGTCACAAATCAAACAGCGACACATACTTCAGCGATATACCATTTCTCATGTACAGGACACTTTATTCTGTGTTTGACGGTAGATTGAAAGGGTAATGTTATGAAAGTCATTTTGTGAATGAGTTAGATCAGATTATCGTCGATGGCCTAGCTATCACAGTAAAGCCATACTGACATAAATATTACGCTACTACTGTAAAGCACCCTAGCAGGAAAGATTGAAATATTTAAATAAAAAAATACACAATGAACGAATATGTATTCGGTAATAAACGAATATGGATCTTAACAATATTGACTTACTGAATAATATCCATTGCAGGAATCCCAATCAAACTCTGTCACACCCATTTTTATATTCCACAATCTATTATCAAAGCCACAAATAAAATATCCTCACTCTGTTACTTCACGATAGAATTAGATTCTCAAATGTCCGCAGTGTAAAGGTCCTTCTACCGTCGCAATATTTTATCGTCCGGTGTAACGCGACACATTATCTAACACACACACAGTTAGCCAGGAGAGCTTGTAAACATTCCATAGTGATCTTTTTGAAAAAAATACACGTGTTTAACTTCATCGCAAGTAACACAGCACTACAATCTTCAGTCCCGCCGCCCTGGACGCTACTGGGGCAGCGAGGAAATTAATTTTAATATTAGCCACCGCATATGGCTCTCAAACTTTACGTCACTATTTAAAATTATACCCGAGTATTTCCTTATGACACTAAACACTTCTTTTCGACACGAAAGTACGATTCTGACTGGTATCAACTCACAGTCCGTTAGGAAATCAAACCCCAAAGGAACCAACCAGTGCAACGCTAATTAACGTAATTACAAACAAACAAACTGTAACGATGCGTAAATCATTTACTAATTACAAGTCTGAGAGCGCTAGCATTAAACTGTTTGCCTTGCGCGTTAAAGGAAGTTTCAAATGCTTGTCCCTGCACAGTTTGAGAACAACAGCCAAATTGAATAGACTTCATTGGCGACTCACACATGGTCGCCGTATGCGTTCACACAAACACTTGATATAAATATAGCACACAGGCATATATCCCGCGGGGGGAACTGAGTTTACTGACGGGGGAATAAAGAACGTATTTAAACCGATTGACGCAATTCGGCGTGAACACACACACACATCGGCGTTGGTCTTATTTTATCTTTACTACTCGCACATCCCGTGGGACCAACGTACTATGGGGGACAGTATAGGAAATCTAGTTGTGAATGCGAGCCAACTTCGGACTTTCTATCTATTTGTATATTCGAGTCTGGGACCTGACTCCTCTTGGGACGTTACGCGGAACTAATATGTACTTGTTAAATATTATACCAGACTATCCATTTTCTACTTATAGAATGATGTTACCTTTTAACATTATGATTTTTTTATATTTCGACGTCACCTAACTGTATCCATTTAAATAAAATTTTGTTCATATACGCCGATATCAGGAAAACTCTACGGTTTTAAATTTAAAATTCTTTTACACTTATATAATGCGTTAGTAGGAGTAAACGTTTCGACTCATCGCTATGCTGTGACGTAGTTAATGACGTAATTCGCCTGAATACGCCCGTTTTCAAATATATCATTAAAATAACAAATTTAATGCGCATTTCAGATTTATTTTATTAGTAATATTAAATATTCACCTTTACGACTTCAAAACAACATTTTTTAATCGAAGATATTGTTAAAATAAATATATAAGTATAATCAAACAACCAGCTTAAATACCTAAAAAAATAATGTTACCTAATATACCTATGGTAAATATGTGTATACATATAAAAAAAACAGAACTTGTGACGAACCATAAAGTTTCAAGCGACATCTATCGTGATCTATATTATATTATCTATGGTAGCTAGGTGAGTTAAATAGTTCTTTCTTTATCAAACAGATGGCGTTAGAAGTCAAGCCGAATTCAAATGTGAGAGATATGAGGAAAAATAAATATGAATATGGTTTGTGATGAATCATGATAGGTGTAAATTAGCGTTGTGATATGCACAAGTATTAAAAAAAAGAAAACGAAACACTGAGAGCAAAGCGAGGCGAACCTGAACACTACTGTCGCCACTGATAGAACTGTCGAATCGAAACTTTTCCATGAGAGAGCTCGAGATGCTGGCGAACATCTCGCCTCGCGGGTTACACTGCAATACACCATGACATGAAACCATATCCACCAAGAAATTAGTACGGAACTGAAAACAAACATAATATACGTGGAAGATAAAATAACCATCAATAATATTAATATAAACATAGTACATAAATGTTATTATAATGTTAGTTAAACCCACCAGAAATAAATAAAAACAGCCAATTTGAGATGATGTTATAAGCAGTACCATAAATACTTTACAAAGATTTTTGTCGCATCATCAACATCATAGAAATAAAGAAGAATTATAATGATTTGCGAGTAGTAATTAAGACAATATATATATTTATGCACTTAAAATAATATGCAGAAAAATGTAATAGGTACGCTTCTTAATCATCCAAAAATAATTGTGACGAGTATTAAGTAAAGTCAAGTTTTTTAGAACTCTAAATAAGCAGGTGAGCTGACGGGCCACCTGATGGTAAATATACCGTCGCCCATACACCCAACACTGGGGTGTCACCAATGTGCTGCTGACCAGAACTGATGGACGGTTCTTGAACGTACCCATACTTTAGCACTGGGAATACCACGGTTAATAATTGTTTAGGTATTCGAAATATTAAAGCAGGAAAATGCCTGCAGTAAAATACTTACAGGAATCCTTGAGGATGTTAAAAAAATATTGCAGATACTCGTAAATAGTACTATTGCTTTAATTTGGGTTGTTTACAAAGATGTTGAAAATAACACGGAGAGTTTCTTATATGACGAAATAAATGAAACTTTTAGCGATTTTATATTTTATTTCTTAAGCAGGCAAACGAGCTGACGGTCACCTGACGGTAAGTATTAACCGCTGCCCATGACTTTGGCAACACCAGGGGCATCACCGAAGCGTCGCCGGCAAGGAGGAAGAGGAATGGACCCGCTTCTTGAAGGTCCCCATGTCATAGCTAACAGGGAACACCGATGCACGGAGTTCGTTCCATAATTTACAGGTACGCGGCAGAAAATGCCGTGAAAATCGAACCGTAGACGAACGCCAGGTATCCAGGTGGTGTTGATGGTACCTAGTTTTGCATCAGGATGTGCTATGACGAAAATTCACTGCAGGTATTAAATTGAACAGTTCTTCAGAACATTCCCCATTATACAGACGGTAGAAGACGCATAGAGAGCCCACATCTCTCCGTAACTCTAGCTTTAGACTTTACTTATATTATACAAAGTTTTTATGTAATTTTGTAAATATTAATTATAATAATATATCGATCATAACATCACTATCAGTATTCATAAGGAATATTCTTAGCATTTGTATTGTTACAAATGTCGTGTAGTTGTTTACAAGGTAAGCCCTACAAGATTGTTCCATGCCAAATAGGGTTTCAAGGGTTGCCAAAAATTCCTCAACGCTGCCAAATTACAACCGACTGCCGGTTTATCCACCTTGGACTTTTAAACTGCGAAATAATACTAACGTAACGTAATTTACGCAAACAAAGTAACAATCACGAAACCAGATCATGACATTCAAGCTGTTGATGGATAGGTATTGTCTATCGCAGACTACAGGCATTGCTCACAATTTTCCTTTTTTAAATATTTTTTTTATAAAATATGTTTAGTTAGTAATATTTTATCGATGTCGGGACTTTCTATAATTAACTTCCGTTACAGTTCACTTTCTTTAAGTGATCTATTGATTCTTAAGACGAAATAAACAGTTTTTATTTCATTTCACTTCAATCGCTGGACAATTTTAGTAAATATAATGAAACGCATATTATTAGTTTATCACATCGAGCTGAATCTGCTTATCTTCATAATTCATTTAGGTATAAAACAAACTGAACAATATATCACCCTAACCACAAGGTCAAACATGTTTTTTTTACTTTCTATAAATTAGTATTTGACCATCATCCCATCTGATGGTAAGTGGCTTGTAATCTCAGATGGTAAAGCGCACTAACTTAGTAATAGCCTATTTACTCATGACTTGAAGCCAATTAAATTGTAATCGAACGGAAACACTGACGCTGCAACTTATTCCAGTCCTTCGCGGTACGTACGCACATAAGAGTTGTAAATACCTGAATAAAATAAATGATTTGATGTTGACAATGTTTATATAGCAGTTTAGAGAAAAACTGGTATTACAATAAGTAGATGAATTCACTACGTTTTTACCAAGCAAAACAGTTCCGAATTAGTTGCAGAAAGAGGTATTTAAAGCAGTGGTATATTTTCCTTAATCACAATACGAAGTGGAACAAAGTAACAACTACGAAACTTTGTTTCACCGTTTCATTAGTGTTCTAATATTTTTTTATCAATGAACCATCTTGCTTAATTAGTACTGAGAAGCTATACAGGAATCTTAGTTTATGGTACTTAAATGACACTAACTCAATCAGAGACTTTTCATTCTTATATTGATATGAACACAATGTTTTTACATAAATACACGATCTACCAGCACTACGATGTCTTTTGTATTAATCACCATCGCAATGGACTTCAACCTCCCTACAGGTTCCAATAAAATTACGCTGTAAATAAAAAAACTATTATTTAGGTACCTACTCTCGGACATTGACAGTCCATAGAAAACATTTGAAGGTCGAACTTCTTCGACCTTCTTCTTGTACACCAGATATTAAACAAATAAGAGGAAAGCTAAATATGACCTTCTCGATCAGCAGCGATCTTTTGCGGGAAACCTCAGGTTAGCTAGCCACGTGGTTACAAAATACTATAATGACACATGATGCCAAGAAACTTGCTAGTAAATCCTGACATCTCCAATAGGTGGATCATTTCGCAACTTCGTTAATATTTTGGTGAGTTCCACCGTCAATAAAGGAGATTCCAAAGACAGCCAGAAGAAGCATATTTTGTTATTTTCTCACAATGTACATTCAATTAAATTTCTACATTGCACTCGCACTACATTACATTGCAACTCAACGCAAACTCAGCTCACGCAACGCACCAACTCGCAAAATGTAATCATGAGTATAATGCTAATACGAGGTAATATTTTGTGGTAAGTTTATTGATCAAAATTTTACCACCTGGCGATATGCAGTTTGTCTGCAGTAAGAGATCTGATTGAATATAAGGTTCTTGATACTTAACATACTTATGATTCAAAGGCTGTAACGTTTATGGAAAAAACAAACTGATACCAATCTTAAGTAAATTATCATTAAAGGCCGTAATAAAATGACTATTTGCAAGCCTTGGCCACAGAACTGACCATTTAAGGTTATATAGTTACGGCCAGAGGAAGTAAATTGTCGCCTGTTGGCACTGCAAAAATTAAAAATTCGTGACTGGAGATTATCCTGTCACTGTTAAGATCTTAATATCTTAATTTTTTTCCAGAAAAAGATGAAGTATAAATGTAAAGATGAAGAAAAAACTAGCAATTTTGGCAAAACTTTCCCTGAAGTTAGATAATAAAAATAAGAGAAAAAGAATGTTGGCCTTTAGAGGCAAAAAGCACCAAAAGTTATTATTTGGGGTTTGCTTGGGCATAAAGCCGAACGGAACCCCGCAGAATTAAATCATACCGCCACACTCATATTCTGCACTAAGGAACGATTTAAAGAACCATTAAAGCGCTCTGACTGCGGCAGTATATCTTCGGTGGATGACATCGTAACCTAATGTTGATAAGCAGGTTGTTGAAAGCATTCACTAGTAGTTGTAAGAATAATATGTTTATAAGTTCTTTAATATGGATATTGAGTGCTTCTAGTTCTATACAATCTATGCTTGTTATTCGCTTGCTTACTAAATATAATGCAATGTTCAATTATTGCTGTTGCATTAGCTACAATGATACAAAATACTGCTAAAATAATAATGCATAATTAATCTATTGCTTTTTAGGGACCAGGTTGCGAAATAACTTATAAAAAACAAATTGTAGCATCTGTTTTCATCTCACGCTCAGTTATCGTTCTTTTTCTCTTAAAAGAAAGCTTTACCGTTTTGAAGTCGTAGTAAAGAAAATCAAACTCCCAAAATTGTTACAAATTGTTTAGTTTTTCTGTTAAAAAATTAACCCATAGATGAACTTCATACTGCTCTACGTATGTACAATCTTTTGATGTCTGGACAGAGCTGTTTTGTCTATCATGACTAGGCAAGAGAAGCACTGAAAATTCAATATTTTCACGAGTTATTACATCAAAAATCAACAGTTTGAGCCCAATTTCTACGTGTCAACTAGCCCATTTTTGATGAAAACAACTTACGTCGTGCGTTCTATCATCGATGATGGTGTCGTGTGGCAAGTTGGCAGTCATGAGGAGGGCGTGGATATCCTCTGTTTTGAAGCTCTCCATGTCGGCTTCGGCGAGGTTGGCGTCGAGGTCCCGGGCCAGGTCGTTGTAGCGGGAGGTGAACTCGAATCGAGACGTGAGATCACTTATGCCCTTGTAGGACGCCGACACGGAGGACAGAACTGAAGTGTGGTGGCAGGAACTGTCTCGGAAGATGGGACTGGAAAGAGATACAAATATAATAAGTAAAATGTTAATGTTAGCCTCTTTTGTTATATTACTATAATAATATAGTAGTTTCAGCCAGTCACACGTATAATAGATCTGCTTTTTGAATTCAGCATAATAAATGTGGCACTGACTTAATTTTTTATTTTTTAGTATGTTTACAATTTAGAAATGCGATCGTCACTAACATTCGGTTGATGGAACTCAAGCACATATCCATAAATTCGCATGTCTGTGAAGTTTAGGCATTCGAATACGGCCTATATGTCTATAACCATCATATTCATTGAATTATTTATTTCAATAACGAAGTCGTCGAAACTTTTATTATTGTATAACCAACAGCTAACAATTAGGGAAAACATATTAATTGTTATTGATCATAAGACTGTCATTAATTTCACATATAATTATTTCAAAGTTTTTATTTAACTTGCAGTGTATGTTAGTATATTTTTATATTACTTTGTTACGGGTCAAATATTGCAAGCTTAATTAGACCCACTTAATCTCACACTACGAAGCGGAAATTGTGTATAAAGTTTTCATTGGGATGACAATGCATTTTTATCACAAGCATGAACTGATACTGCGTACAGTATTGGCTCCAGACTAGGGAACTCCTCAACGGTTCACAATATTGTTATGAAATTTTGTGTTTCTTTGTATTTATGGATTTATAATTAAAGCTTGTGTTTTTAAATATTTTTAATAAAACTTGTTTATTTGTATGCCGAGCGTAGATAAATCATTTTTACAACTATATTTATATTATGTCAACAAAGTTACTTCTGCAGGACTGGTGGGTTTAACGAGAAGTGCTAATAAATGTATTCAGTAATAAAGTTACAACAGACCTTTATTTTCATTTAAAGTTTCAATATTCGAAAACAAAAGCTAATTAGAAATTCCTATTTAATTACACAATTGATGTAAGTAACGTCCCTGGCTCAGCAGCCTGCATCAATCAAAGCTGATTGACAGTCTACGCAACGTCCGGTGTGAGACGTGGAAAAGCAAATAGATTATTATAATCACGATGATTCACGCCCGTAACACTATTGACGTTTGTTATTCACATCTTGATCGTTACCAGTTGTTACAGCTCGTCCAGATCGTTATAGTTAAGGAACTTAAAGATCAAGCAATATAAGGCATCGACTTGTATCTAACAGCCAGGTGTTTTAGTTTTCTCAATTCCATGTGGAATGACTCAGCGCATGTTTAGAATGTATTGTCCCATTATAATTTTAATGCATTAATCTTATTTTTAATTTTGTTTATTGTTAGGTTTGTTTATAGTGTTTATCATCGTTAGATATTCGCGAAGGGATTTTTTTTTATACAAATACCAAATACTTTATTGCTTTCAATTTAGGTTCATTACAACATAAGTGGCCTGAGTCTCCTTTTATGCAAAATATGCCTATGTTTACATAATAATACATAGATTAAGAGATAGAGCAAGAATATGCTATGTTATGTTCTCAATATTATCATTAAGCTTTGCTACTGGTGTCGTTTCGATGAATCTCTCTCTAGCCTGACCTGTGGTCCGCCTGGAAGCTTCACCCCAGGTGTTATTTGGCTGGCACCGTATGGATCACGGTCTCTGCGACTGATAGGCGACTTTGACCTCGTAATGTAATCATATGGCATCATCTAGTTTGTCATGTATTTCTTTAAGGTGGAGTGTACATACTTGTAGTCGAGGAACCAGAGATAGCCGGAGTTGTCGCAGTGCGCGTCGAGGTCATCGTGCGCCGAGTGCTGGGAGCCGGCCAGGCTGGTGTTGCTGTTGCAGTCCTCGTCCGCGCCCGCGCCGGGGCTCGCCGCCTTCAGCCCCAGCCGTGGCGGTGGCCCTGGAAATATTACACATTATACATTATTCCCTGTATCACACTTCACTAATATACTATTTTTACTACTATCCAAATTAAAGTAAATCGCGGTACCATCGTATTTGTTGATATCAGTATAACATAAAACGAAGTTCGTCCACGGCAAAGATTGGAGTTTCCTATCAAATAACGTACCTCTTGTTTTTCTTGATATATTGATAATCAATAAATATTTAAAAAGTCAACTACACGAGGGTAACATATTCTTTCCCTTGTACTAGGTTTCCCGGTACCGCGGGTAGTATGAATAACACAAGTAACTGTCATGGCCCGACAACAAATATTCATCTGCTTTGCTACTAGGTTTAAATTATTATTTTATTACTTATTTATCTCATCTATTGACTTTGGTTAAGAGAACTATTGGTTTCTAGGACTAAATACATTATTTGAATTTATTATGGCTTATGTGCCCGTTTTATTTTCAATTAGCGTAGAAAGCGGGTTTAAGAAACGAAATAATTTAAAAGAACTTATAATGTTGACCAATTCGTTCTCAAAATATTGCATAAGGTTTTGATTAACTGAAAAAAATTACCTGTCAAGTTATTGAAATTGCCTTATTAAATAATAGCAACGCAATACAAAATATATTACGACGATTTTTCCAAGTAAAATAGCTATAACATCTATTATGTTTAGGTCAGTAGTTTAGTTTCTGTGTTGTTATGATGATCCACTAGATTCCGCCCGCGGCTTGGCCACGTGGTAGGTACGTTGATAAAAAGTAGCCCATGTGTTATACTAGACTGTAATCTATCTGTGTGCCGAATTTTATTCAGATCCGTTCAGTAGTTTTTGCGTGAAGAAGTAACAAACATACATCCTCACAAACTGTGGCATTTATAATATTAGTAGTGTATGCATAGATTCTTGTGGTCTTAGGGATGACACATATTTAAAAAGCATACTTGAAAAATAACTCCTATTTTACACATATTTAATTTTAAGTCGATATCCAAATCTGATTTGTACAAAATTGACATTTGATATAAAAGTTTGTTAAACGGGGCTTGAATTACATTACAGTCGTGACGACATGACAAGATATGATGACATGACAAGATATATTACAGTAAAATAACACCACTTTTTCACAGACCAAGACAGAAAACCAGTTTCAAATAGATGTTTTGTAAAATTAGTCAACAGTTATAAACACATTCCATGAATTAAAATATATTTATGGCGGCACATCACTAACAGCACCATAATAACCTATATTTAATACAATATTTGCTTCTGCTCTTATTACAAACGGAAATTCGATAAGAAACGGAGGTGCACGTCATCCCCCAATTTTAAAACATTATCAAATAATAATCTTTAATCGTAAATTCAGTGTTAGGTGGAATTGCATTTAAGTTTAGTAAACAATTACTAGGAACATTACTAAGAATGTACTGAGAATTGTTATTTCACTTATTTGTGTTGCGTCAGGTGGAACTGACATAAGTTGGTAGTACTCGTATTGTGCAGTAGTACCTGGTACTAGAGTGAGACAGTGCTGAAACTCTAGCATAACCTTGAATCTTACGTCGGTTCAAGGTCACAAGGGTCGCAACTTGATTCATTACATCTGCGACTGCCCTTGCTTCGTATCGCTATAGCTTTTTTATTCATTAACCAATTTTAATGAAACAAAAACGAAATGATAGAGTTTAGGACAATTGGGGAAAACCCGCATGCAATGAACCGTTTCTGAGATGAGCGTGTATTACGTTAAGTTTCAATTAACATTTGTTCCCGCACTGAGAGTGGTTTGATGACTTAAATAAATTCTTACTTCGGAGTTTGCGTGAGTACTCAGCGAGTTATTTACTCACAAAAAACATTAGTGAATCTAAAAAGCATCTACAGCCCATAGCAAAACAGACACGAATCGCGGGCAGTTTCTTGTCCTAACTATAAATATCAAGAGTACTGAGAAAATAAAAGTCAGAAGCATCGTTGGCCACAGTGGGGCGTGGGTGGGCGAGTTGGACAACATGCCTTCTAGGGAATGTTGATGTTTCTCCGGACCGGGCTCGAGGAAAATCATGCAATCCACAAAGCTTGTGTTATCCTTAAGCCGAACATAAATAGATTTAACTAACTTTCACTTAGCTCATTGAAGGGCTATCTAAATATAACAATTTTATGATGATTTATAAAAACCCTCCTAAAACAACTTCGGAAGTTTTAATGTTATCACTAGGGGGTTGTACTAATTATAGGTTATATACTCTAGGTTTCTGAGACCCACGCTCAGCACTGGACGATTCAAGGGTCAAATCAAGCCAAACTGTACAACATTCACACAATTTCTAGAAAAATAGATAAACAGTATGAACCAGTCTCAACATCCAGTTAAATAAACTAACTCATACCCCGAACTTGTCTCCTGTATCGAGATTATTGACAACAACAAATATCTTTAATCGGAAAACAAACATCTATCTGTTATCTAAACGCCTAACTATTATCCTTTACCAGTTAGATTACAGAGCAAAAAGAATTAATAGAAATAGAAAACATGGATGGATTGTGCGAGAGAAGACAAACGATGACGGTTGATAAAATGATTGTAAGAAACATATACCGCCGATCACAGATGACAGGGTGAATGGGAGGGTGATGATATATTATAGATTTAATGGCAAGTAACGTCGCATTGTAATGCAATGTTCTAGCGACCGGTGCCAGTTAGGACACTTGTGACGCAAACCACCCACCTCCCTGAGTCACCGGCGCGGCGGCGCGGCGCGGCGCAGAGCCTGGCTGTCGCACGCATTGTTTTTGTTGAATCAAACTCCGTGTCGTGTGCTAACAAGCCAAGCTGGTAGATGTAACCTGATTCATGATTTAGCTCCTGCTGATAGGTGTAATTTGATTCAAGAATTTGCTAGCGCATTTCTCTTTGTTATTGCTATATCTTTCTGCACCACTTTATTATAAAATTGAAGGGGTTTGTGGGACATGGAAGATATTTTGAGAAACCAAGTGATTATTATTACAAAATACACCCCAATACAATGTTTTTAGTCCGCTTATCTTAGTCTTTTCTAAGGACAGACAAACGTATGTATGTGCGTTTGTAACCTCTATATAAGAAATGGCTGACTCGATTTGAATACATGTTACTAGTTGAACTTGGTTTTGACTGATGATTTTACCTTCGATTAGTTTGTTTTATTAGATTCTGCTTATAAAATATAACATTGGTTTACACAGTCCCGTTTTACAGCACTTAGCTTAACTGAAGCGGCAATTACTAATTTGACATATACATATGTATTTGATGCTTCGAACGCTAAATAAATACATGCAGAATTTAATTTTTAAACATTGACTCACATAGCAGGTAGTAGGTGCTTGGCATTTATACCTTTTGACAGTTTTGACACTGATATTTTTGTGTCGAGTATCACTTCTCGAGCCAAATAAATCATTAATCATTTTTACATCATGATAAGTGTTATCGTCTTTGCACAGAAAAACAATTGAACCAAATAAAACAGTTGGCTTAAGACTTATTATAAGCTAACAAACTGCCGCACTCACAGTTGGAAATGGTTAATGTTAGTATTAAAAAATAAATGTATTAATTAAAGATGCAGATGTCTATAATTCTAGTACAAAATTATCTGTTTAATTTATTGTTATTGAACCTCATGAAATGTATAATAAATTGGATATAATACTGACCTGTAGCACCCAGCTTTTATCAAAGAACATATTAAAAAGATGCTTTTCGATAAAAGCTTGGACGGATACGTATAAAATAAAAGTAAAGTTATTTACATATTGTAAAAGGCAGAAGAATTACCTACATTAATGTACAGTAAAATTTGAACTTATTTAGAAATATCCTAACATTACTTAAATTGTTTCGTACAATATTCGTTTGCAGACCTTGTAGCTATAGAGTTTTAAGGGAACTATTGACTGAGTGTAGCAGATAGACAATTTTATTTATAGGTAAGCTAACCCCAGCGAGAGATAACATTAGTCCTGATAGCGGCTTCACATTGCATTCCAGCGGACGCCATCCTGCTGTGGGCGGACACGATGCATTAGTTCATTTCTTCAATTCATGCACTCGAAATACACGGCCTACTGGCTACCAGGATTTTACCAGCACTTCAGCTCGGGTACAAGATCGTGACGTAAATAGAAAACAATAACAAATAAGGAACGTGTTGTAAAACACAGATTTTTTTAGAATGTTGTTGAGTGCCAATACCAAAAATTTCTTGGGCGCTTCATCCTTCGTTGCTATAAACCCTTCCGCCAATACATTGCAGCACTTAGTTGTTAAAGACTTCATCGCCACTTACCATCAGGGCATCGTAGTCAAGTGCTAACTTATTTATGGTAAAAAAATATTAAACTTTATAAAAAAAAAATATTTATTGAATTTCTAATAGTTTTAGGCAAGCCACAGATAGATGCCAGTGATCAATAATTCTCAAATCCCTTTCACAGTGACATACAACGAGTCAATATACAAGAGCAGAAAGCACTTCCTGTGCTCGGCTATTAAACTATCAATATTGAATGGCAATATTATAATTGAAAGTACATACATAATGTCAACATTCGTATCAGTTGTCTTTAAATTGTGTTATGTTTTTTAACTAAAGTTTATGACAGGACGTAAAGTTAATGTAACGTAACGTAAACGTAAAGTTAACGTAACACAAGCCATTTTAAACCTTTTAAAGTTAAGAGTCGAAGATACTTTTAACAAGTTTATCTATTTTTCTGTGTTGCAAGGAAGTAGTTAGAATAGTGATTCCAAAGGAATTAGTTGGAGCGGTTCAGTAAATCCAGCACAAAGAATACAGCTTTTCAATGATTGCCAACTGATTTTATTATTGTTATTTAAGTCAAAGTCTAAATTCATTTATTCACGTAGGTATTATTAATACACATAATTTTTTTTTAAAGGCATAATGAGGAGAAGAAACAGCGAATAAAACTCCTCAGCTCATCTTTTCAATTAGTATGCACTTATTATAATAAATGTATTTTATGACATATGCGAAGTTGAATGCGGTACATTTAATTCCAGGCGCACTTATTACAATTTATTCAATTTATATATTTTATTTATTTAATTCGGTTTTGTTTTACTTTCGTTATGTACTTTGTTTCTAAGCCAAAATAAATGATTTCTTTTTGAACTTCAATACCTACAGGTGATGCATCAGATTTGGTGTGTGTTTGAACAGTATTCGGTCAATGGTAAGTTTCCGCGAGATCGGAGAGTTGACCCTGAACGCCGCCAGAGGTCGTACACGGTTCGCTGGCACTTGCTAGGTCGCATACATCAGATAGCACACGAGAAAACTCTGGTTACTGTGTCATTCTCCGTTCACATAGCCTGTAGTCTGGTTCGTGCAGAGTGGTCCCGGGTTCAGTTCTCAACCGAGTCAGATATTATTATGCAAAGCCAATTGATAAGTAAGAAAGGAATTCTCTACTGAGATTTAGGCATTACCGCGGGATTGGTTATGGATTTTATATAAGTAACCAATTTTAAGGTATTTTAATAAGTACTACATGACTTGTACTAATTTCAAATTACATTTCAAGTTGTCCTCTGCTTTCATTCAGTTAGTTGTGTTTGGCTAACATGAAATAAATAATTTCACTTTGATTATGTGACAGATAAATATTTGTACTACGGCTATGCCACCCAAGACACCGGTAAAACCATTAGGATTTGGAATGGGTGTTAATGCGCTTAAAAAAATTGGATCAATACGATTATAATGCTCTAATTAACATAGAAATTAAACAAAAAAAAGATTTTTACTAACTTAAAATATCCTCTTTACCTTATAAAAAAATTCTTATTACAAAAAACATTTTCATGTCTTCTCAATACGCAAATTTGTTGCGAGCATGCGAAGGAATCGGTGATAGCCTCGTTGAAGTGGTGATAGCCTCGTGGTTAAGATTTTTGCCTCCTACTCGGCGGGTCACGGTTCGAATCCCAGGGCACACGCTTCTGACTTTTCGGAGTTATGTGCCTTTTGAGTATTTAAATGTCACTCGCTATAACGGTGAAGAAAAACATAGTCAGGAAACCTGCATCCGGAGTAGTTTGCAAAACTCAAAGATGTGTGAAGTCTGCCAATCGGCACTTGGCCAGCGTGGTGGACTATGGCCTTAACCTTCTCATTCAGAGAAGAAACCCAAGTTCAATAGTGGGTCGTGAAGGGTTGTGAAGATGGATAAAGCTTCTTGAGAGATTTTTGATTTACCTTGCTTATTATTAAGCTGACAATCTGATCTAACCTAAATCATCTTTTAACGAAATACTGTAGAAATGCAATTACTATACAATTATGTACGACTTGAGGAAATTACCAAAGGCCATGAAAAGTTCATTCGCGGAACAACTCACGTTATTTCCTGACATAATATGTATCAGTCGGTCCCGGATCACCTTCGTTCAGACGTTGGTAAATATCAGGTTCTGTTTTCACGGACGTATTGTTTGTTGATTTGAAGTTTGACATTAATCGACACCGAACATAAAAGAGGCCTTTACAATGTTAGTGAGGCTTCCCATCGAATTCTCCATCGTTTCACCGCTACCACAACTGTCCCACTATTTGACTCGGCTCTCTCTATTCACAATGTGAGCGGTATAGGCCGTAGTGCACCCCGCTGGCTGGACCCTACCATTGTGTTTCTTCGGGTACAGTACGGTACGGTTAGCAGTAACTCATTTATCGTAAAATAAATAAAATTCGCCACGTTATTGGGACTTTCCGATATATGCTGAAAACAGGACATCATCGTAGTCAAGCGGTAACTGATTTATCGTGAAAAAAATAGATTCGCTACTAATTAAAATTTTCAAACGTTCCGATATACGCTGAAATACATAGATATATCATGTGTCGCGGGTGACACGAATGAACCATAATCAAAGAATAACGTTAATCTGTCACTTGGCTTCGGCCAGGAATCGAACCCAGGACTTAGCTTCGTAGAAAGCGTCACTATCAACTGAGCTACAGGGCCATTAGATGATTCTAAATCAATTTTCATTTATTAATTTAGATATTAGCAATACACTTATGAGTATCAAACTTTTTTAATCCAGCACCGTTTCGCTAAAGTGCTTTATTGTCAAGAAAAAACATTGAAGAGTGACGAAAGATATTTAAAATTCGCATCTCATTATTTCTTAATTAAAATTTCCTTCAGCATTAGCATTATGATAAAAATGTACCTACTTATTTATATCCAATTGTCTTTATGGGAAATGAAGTTATAGTTGTAAACTAAGTAGGAACTTTTTATTTATTGTAATATACAGTTACCCATTGTTTTCTAAAACTCACGAAAACACTAACCTGGCATAAAATTTGCATGACAATTAAGAATATTTTATTGCGAACATGGAAATTTTACAAAAAAAAATATTTTGAATTTCGAAGACAATTGAGTCAAATGTAAAATCCGCCTCCTAGCAAAAGACATCTTCATTAGAAGGTTTCTGAAATGGTGTTAGTTTCAAAGAACTAGACGTTCATATAGTACTAAACATGGTATAACATTATAACTACACATACATATATATATATATATATACATAAACAATACTACAACTACTGCTTGTTTATCACTACATAGTATAGAACAAAGTCGCTTTCTCTGTCTGTATGCATCCTTAAATCATTAAACTACGTCACAGATTTTGATGCGGTTTTTTTAACAGATAGAGTGATTGAAGAGCAAGGTTTATACATATGTATAATAACATCTGAATAAGTCAAAACTACTGGATCGATTTTAATCATTGTTTTCACTGGGTGACATAGGCTATATATTTTATATCCGTGCGAAGCCGGGGCAGGCCGGTAGTGAGAGATATTTGGGAGAAATTAGAACTTCTTTTTTGAGTACAGAATAATCAAAAAATATATTTTTAATTTTTTTTTACCACAAATAAGCTAGCGCTTGACTAGGATCCCACCTGATGGTAAGTGGCGATGAAGGAATATTCGTCCTAGCATTTATGTGCATTTCATTTGAATTAATATTTAGTGTTTGTTTTATTTAAGTCGGTCCAAACCAAATAAAAAAAACATGTCTATTTAAAGAATGCCGTCTTCCACCTTTAGCTATAACTCCATTAACGACAATATAGAAAAAGAGCGAAAGAAAGGAACAATCATTTATTGGTACGTACAAAAACCGAAATCCGAAAGATATACAACTATATACTACAACATAAAAATAGTACATTATTAAGCTTTGACCTTAACTATGTAGGTAGAGAATGAATATATTTATAAGGTTTGTCTGTCAAATAACGTCAACGGAGCAACCTTTCACCTAACCCCAGGCACCGCCTCTCCATATGAGGCAGACCGCCGCCGCGCCGGCACAAATACCGCTCGAGTTGGCTCTACACTGCCTTCTCAGAATCAGTTGTTTGTATACCTCTACTGGAAGACAATACCGCGAATAGACTTGATGAAAATCATGGTAAGGTGATTCAGAACTCCCTTGTCTGGATACTAAAATGTATCTATTTAACCGCATTAATACATTTAATGTTTCCTATGATTCTAATTCTTAGAAAGATTGACCCCGCAATAACAGAGCACAGGTAAACAGCGTACTTCTGACGAACGAGCGTTAGTGCCGGCTTATTGCCCATCGTCGTATTTTCAATCAGCACAAGACCAACACAACACATGCCATCGGCAATCTTAAACATTCGAGTGAGTCATAAGTAAAACAACCGTTACAACCGGCGAGGCGACAATAAAAGAAAAGTTGTGAGGCGCCGGATAATTTCTCCACAAGACGTTAGCTCAAAATGGAAGAAAACCTGTTGTATAAATAGTCTCGCAAAATGTATGACGAATTCTCTAATTTCGCAGCATCTTGACTGTTCACAAATCCACATGACGGATTGTACGAGCCCCGAGACACCTAAGTACGCCCACTTGTGAATGCTTATATTGTGAGCTCTCTATAATTAGGCGGTTTCACGGAATTGTCATTACAAGATTCTAATTATTCATAATTTGATACGATGTCTGGTTTTGTTGTCGTTGATGTACAGATAGTTTTGTACTGCACAGTCATTATGCACGCTACAGAAATAAACGAAAATGTTCGTCGATAATAGGAATTATTCCTTTCAAAATTAATTATATAACAGGATGCCGTAAATGTTAAAAACTTATAAATAATTAGGATCTGCCCTGAGCTTCACCCGTGGATGTTGATAAAAAGTGGTCTGTGCTATTCCAGACTATAAATACATTATAGTGCTAAATTTCATTGGAATCCGTTTAGTAATTCTTACGTGGAGGAGTTAGAAACATCCATCCATCCTTACATAATTTCGGTTTTACATTAGACTAGGACGGGTAATAACTATAACTCAAATTGTGAGTATTAAAATACTATCAATATTAAAATATCTATCGAACAGCAATTTTGTTCAAAACCAACACAATTAGAGCTATTTATGAAGGGAAGATTATCTTTGTAAGCCTCGTAGGTAAACGAAAACAAACATTAAAGCTATAGGGACTGTAAGTCAGTGTTTATTGGTTGAAGAAACGATGAAAGGAAACGATCGTGCTAGCAGACGCGGCGATAGACATACCATGTCTGACTAATCGAATGATATAAGAACACGTCTTAAAATGTGAAGCTGTAACTAACTTTGGATCCGAATTTAATTCGTACGTATTCGTACGATTGCAGTGATACGAACGAGTATGCAATTGAATTGAATTTCTGCGTCAAATAGAGATGAAGAAGATGGATGATGAAGAAATGAAGATGGTGTTGTATTCGTGACGTCTTTGGAGGCCCGTAAATGATTTAAAAACTTCAACAATTAAATAAACCTGTTAGCAGACATAATATTATCGAAAACATATGTAATAATTCCAGAAAACTTTCTGTCCGCGGCTTCACCCGCGTGGTGTATTTATCAAAAGAAGCCCATATGGTATTTCAGATTCTAATCTGTCTCTGTTCAGTTGTGCGTGAAAGAGAATTTTTATATTTTGTTATTATAACTTTAATAAAAATGCTGCCTACATCCAGTGCTTGTAAGGTCAGGATTATTCGTGCGTGTTCAGACTTATCCGCACGAGTAATATTCGTAATAAAGCGCATTCAGTGAGCGCGACCTTAAGACCATTCGTTTCATAGAGTTGACGAGCCGCTATACGTGATGCCGACGTGCAAATGGCCACTTCCTTTTTCAAATTGCAAATTGAATCGTCTATGCTTCCTTCCTAGACGGTAAATTGCTGTACTCCGATGACAGGTATTTATTGCAACAGGTTTCTACACAATATTCTTGTTCAATGTCATAGTTTCAGAAGTCAATGTCGTTACGTATGTGTGTGTGGTATAAACATCGGCGTTCTTATTAAATATCCTACTCAGATATCATATTTTGTTGTTCCGTTACAGTTCAGTTGCTTTCAAGTTAAGTAGGTGTCAAGGTATCAGTTATCTGTTTTCGTTATCTGGTCTTTATTTACTTATGACTCGAATAACCTTAAGGTGGAATTAATGTAGTTAATTAACCATGCCTAATTATACTAATTATGTCTTAGTATATATTAAGTTAACGTATTTCTATTAACAATAAACATTTAATTTTTCTACTTCTCTTATTCTTTTAATCAGGGTACTTCTTAAATTTTTAACTATATCTCAGCAAAGATTCGGAAAGAATGTTTATCATAGAAATTGTGTAGTTTGTATATCAAAGAATATTTTTAAAACATGGCCGAGGTAAATTACTACATAGTTAAAATTAAAATATAGAAATTGAGTGTCCATAAATTATTACTTAGAACAATTTATTATCATGATATTTTATTGCGTGCCAACGTTAATGGATCTATTAAAAGACACGTTCATTTCAAAAAGAAATTTTAAATTTATTGACATTATAATTTACAATAACTTTTACCTACATAGCTAAAAATAATGATGCTAACAGACAATCCGCCAACAAAGACGCCTACACATTACACGAAATAGTTCCGCAAAAACAACAACCGTGACTCAACACGCGCCGTGTACAAAAGCCACTAATAAAAGCGATATAATCCGATACATTAAATAAAGAAACCTGCTCATTGATTCAGAACATGATAAATTATAAAAAATAGATGCTGGTCTGATCTCCTTACTATTATAACTCTCTGTTACCATTTTACGCCTAAACTACTGAACCAATTGTGATGAAATTCGGTGAAGAGGTAAAATAGAAATTGAGGAAAAAAACTAGTTTTTTTGCGAAAAAAGGTTTAGAGGGGTTGAAGGTTATCGTTATAAAATTATATAAGCAGAAAACCTCGTATTTATGCTCTAGATATCAGATTGACTGTAGGAGGCTGAAGAAGGGGATAAAGGGGGCGGGGCATACCGGGCGGACGTAGTGGGGGTGAAAGCTAGTCATCTTTACATGATCCACTATCTCAGACCGGACCCGAACCTATTGAATCCAGCAAAAGCCCGCTGTTCTCAGGTCATCATTCCACCTGGTTGAGCTCTTTTTTCCGAGATGTCGTGGTATTAGCAAAATTAAAAGCCTTCTTCTGTAATTGTAACGCTGCTAGGTGATTTTCAAAGTTAAATAACAGCGGGCGCACTTGGAAAGTGGATGGGTTGTGGGGCGCCTGGCAAAGATGACCACTTTGAGGGCCTTGGCCATCAGACTGCACAGAATCTTGAGAAAATGAGTTGCCTACTAATCACACCACCAATCCAAATTAGAGCATCGTGATGAAGTATGTTCTAGGCCACCTCAGTCACGAGGAAACACTTGCTCAATAGTTGATCATTAATGGGTTCAAGCTCGTACTGGGTTTTGAAAGTTCAATTTACCGATAGTTTGGACCTACCATTAAGTTAATAGACACATAACAACCACTTAGCTCATGTTCTCCGAATGTCACGATATTTCATAAAAAAATCCGGTCCGTTATTTTGTATCTTTCTAGGCTAAGCCTATGTTCATTATACTGTCAGTGTTTGTCATTAGTTTGTTTAACATTTGCTCAAACCAAACGAACGTTAGTTGTGATTGGCGTACGTGAGTGACGTAATTTACGCTTCATTCGGCTATATAGAAAAAAAATAATTGTGTTACGCAACGAAGAAAATAACACTGCAACTCATTGAAGAAGCGTACGTTTTTGAATTGTAATTGGCTGAATATTTGTTGCGTAATTTACGCAACGTTTGGTTTCCAACATAAATATTTATTTGTAACCAGAGTATCCAATATTTGTCGTCCTAAGGCCTAACGACTTAATGGCGACAAGGCTTAACGACACTATCAAACTGTAATAACCACAATCGATTAGAATCAGGAGTCCTTTGAAGCACGAAAGCCCTCATGATATTTTGCCACAACCAGCCACCCGCTGACTTTGTTACCGCGCATATTGAAGCTTAGCTTATCTAATCGCTAACGATCGTCAGAAGTCACCAGGATATAAGTATGTCCGTACAAGCAGTATTCAGTTGGAGTCATCAGGCTCAGTGCATCGACGCATCATTTGTGCGGCCAAACGCGTACCCTGCCTTCTGCCTTCGTTACAATACAAAAGATTCTCAACTGATTATGGCTCATTGTTCACTGTAGGGATGTCATCCTGATTATTTAAAACAATACAAACACAAAACAAGGGATCAGATTGGATTGAAAGTTATTCTTAATTTAAATTGACTTATAAATGGATAGATTATGAAAGTATTTCGTACTCCTGTTGATTCCTATATAAATATTTGTTAATGTTAACTAAAATTATAATAGCATATTTATTTTTTTATTTTTTATTGTTTTCTTTACAACATATTTCTATTATAATACAACAATCATGTGGCAGCCCTGATTAATAAAAGTAAAAAATGTTTTTAAGATGTCCTGTAACAGGGTAGCAGATTCAATATCACGATAGCTACACAAAATAATTTTTATTCTAATTTATTTTATTAGTAATTGTGTAAAGTACGCGACACCCTATATAGTCTGTACTCTACCGACCGCGACGTCAAATCGTCGCCTGCCCTTGGTCGGCGACGTTGGCGCCACACGCCTTCTCTCTTGCAGACTCAATTTATTTTTAGTATCGTAACCTAGGGCCAACTCCAAATTAACGTCAACTAAGCCAGTAAACCTCCTCATTACTCTTGTTTACGAGCTATTTCTGTCATGGAAAACATATCGGGTTTTCAATTATATAATTTGATTATATACATACTTCATGTAATTGTCTCTTTTTGTTAAACTCGTCAATTGATATAATCACAAATTGGTATAACTTATGTTTATAGCAAATTTTTATAAGGATGAAATTTATTACAAGCTGTGTATTTTTAATATAGGGTAAGACATTAAGTATAACACACAGAAGCTGTAATATATATAATAGGTTACATCTATAAAATATAACTAAGATGCATCCATCCATCAGCCGTTAGATGTCCACTGCTGAACATAGGCCTCTTCTAATTTGCGCCACTCTAACCGGTCCTGAGCCTTTTAAATCCAGCGGATACCTGCTGTCTTCACCAGGTCGTCA
>DWJZ01000575.1:0-30571 GCA_018249125.1 Asbolis capucinus
CTGATAAACATACATATATACTTTTAAATACATACTTAAATAGATATTTCTATTACACACCCAGACACACAGAACAAGCAATCCTGCTCATCACAGAAAAGTTTGATCTGGGTGACAATCGAACCCACGACCTCCGGTGTAGTAGTCAGGTTCACTAACCACTAGACCAACAATCAGGACCTTTACCTCCGAAGCATGGTTATTTTCGTCGTCTTCCATCTTCCACCAACCGCAACCACTGTTGCTGAAAGTCGAACTCAAAAAGCTTATTTCATATAGGTATTTTCAATATACTTATGAATGCCTTTTTTTGGAACCACCTTTTTCTACCGCCGTTTCGAAAAGGTGCCATAATAAAAAGGAAGAAACGGCGAAAGAAAGAAGAAGCTTAACTTCGTTCCATAAATCAGAATGATTGCAATCATTCCTTAAATAAACTTGAAAAGGTTACTTGAAATAACCTTTTGCATGAACGAACAGATAATTAAAATTTAATATTATATTAATTCCTACGGACAGAAAAATATCAAATATATTTTAATGTACCGATCTGGCTCCATAATAGGCTTGTATTTACAAATATTTCAGGTATAAAAATATATACGCAAACTCGAATCAAAATTAGTTTATTTTGTGCCTATTGCTATATTGTTCACCGTCATTTGTGAATGGACAAGGAAACAGGTTGTCATGAACGCTGCTTCATATGGATGATATTGGTCAATTTGCTGATGATTGTTTGCAGATGTAAATTTGTTTCTCCATCAGTCTGCTGGTAACAGCTTCTCCAAGTTTCTTCACTCGTTGCCTTAATAATAAAATACATGTAATATGCGTCGGCTCATTAAAACTTTAATTAAGTTTGCCGACGCGGCGCTCGGCAGTATACATATTAGGGTTGGCCCTCATACATCGCCTAACAAACAATCTTCGCTTCATCAGTCAAGAACCATATCTATATTAACTTAAAAGATATTTATGACTTTAAAACTTCAAATTGGTGCTTCAGTTTTAAATGACATAGTAAAACTTACATAATGAGATATACGTATGTAGTAAGTAATATTATATTTCTTGTAACGTAAAATATTTTTCATAGTAACTAGTTTAAATAACATACTTTTGTTTGGATTTTTAGGTATTTTAAGTATTACAATTTTACCTGATAAATTAATGATAAAATTATTCAATGGATATCAAATAGTTATAACGAGACGACCCCTGTGCTCACTTCATTATTAATAAATTTTATCATTAATTTATTCAGTTAAAATTACAAATTTATTTAAAATTACAACTCTTTACAACCGTAACATAATTGAAACATTTTTGCTATTGAATGGGAAATTGTGAGGCCGAAAGAGTTTCTTCAACTGCGGATCCATGCTGCCCCGAATTGGGTACTGCCACTAGCCCGGAGCACGATTGGGATTTCACTAGGGTTTGGTAATATTAAAATTAACAGTACTATTTGACCAGTTGTTTGACCAAATTGTAATCCAAATATTAATATAATATTCATATAACCAAAGGATTATGATTATATAAAATATAATCGGTAATTTTTTATTTTTAATCTCCCGTAATGACCCCATTACACACAACCCCGCTTCTTCTGTCATTATTAACTTAAACTTTCTAGCACAGACAAAAATATATTTCCTGTTAAAGTTATAAAAATGGTATAGCTGTACGACGGGCACAAGTGAGGCGCGGCTCGGGGCGGCTCGGGGCGGCGGAGGCGCTGCTGCGGGCGGCGCCGTGCACTTCATTAGCTGTAGCACTGTTTGCCTTAGTGTCGTTATGTTCCCACCACCGGCATAACACACTTTTAACTGTGAATACAAATGATCGTATATTCAATTACTTCCTTATAAAAGTTATGAAATTTAGAAACCGTCAATCTATATAAAACAAAAATCATGCCACTTTTCGTTGTAGTTTTATACATCAAAAACGGCTCAAACTAAATCCAAACCGGCTGTCCAAACCAAATGCTTAGGCTTTGTTCGGACTATGTAGTAGATGGTTTATGTGAAGTTTACACAAAATTGGTAGAGTGGTTCTTCATTTATCACATTGTTTGTATTTGGTAAGTTTGGTGCATTGTAAGTGGGTTTTAACTGTCAAATTGAACCTTTTTTCAATCCACGCGGACGAAGTCGCGGGCGGAAGCTAGTAATATTGTAATTTCGAAAGTATGTTTGTCCGTTATGCTTTCACGATCTAAGCCTCTCTACTGATTTTAATGAAACTTGGTGCAGAGATAGACTAGAACTGCGCCTGAAGTTATTGGTGCTTATTTTTCAAGGCGCTGTCTTGAATCATGCATATTTGAACAAAAAGTACTCATATCAGAAATTACAGAAAACATTTAGTAATAAATAACGCGGAATAAATCATAACGACAATAAAATCCGCGGCAGCCGGCGCGCGTCACGCTCCTTAACTTTACAACTTGTGTACTGTTTGTCACTTACAGACAGCTATTGTAGGGCACCCGCGCAACACGATACGACATCGCCGCTGCGGTCGCGGAATGTCGTTACAAATGTCGTCTACATTATATGGGAAAATGAGCAAACAATCACCTCTATCGACACACAACGTCACGACGTAGCCGGTCAAGAACAGAACTGATAGAAACGTTGTTGGCAGGAAGCAGGACTGCTGAACAACCGGGGTCAATATCATGAATGATAATTAGAAATTGCTCTCGCTTCGCTTCGAAAGAAGAATTATTCAGTGGTTTCAGAGTTGTCACACTAATTTAAACCTACATATTATCCCGGAACAAAGCCATTTCCTAAGATAAAACATATCGTATAACCATTCTTTGGTTTTAAGCTACGACCATGATAAGTTTAATCTAAATCTGTCCAGTGTGTTTTGCGTGAAGCTCGAACAGACACACAGACAATAAATCCAAAAAAAAAGTTTAGATCTTTATATCGATAACAAAGCCTCCGTACATCAAAATTTTCGTAAAATACTTAATGTACAAAATCGACCCCGTTACAGTTTTATTATCAGTAGATATAGATAGACCCAAACACGTTAACATCACACTGCAGAAAAAACACCGAAGAAGGTTCAGTAACTGATATAAAAGAAAGGAATTCGTCGTTAACGCAAGAAGGAGGTTATTCATTGTATAATAAGGCGAAATTGTTGTTGGATAGTATTAAGTTAAATTTACATGTTTTTGATTCATAAGGTTATTTTTAAGATAAGATATATGATAAGATTGGAATCTGTCAGGAAATATGAATATCTGATTGTATCAGTGCTACCCGTCGTAATATAACTAGTAACGAACACAAATCATGGCTAGATTCAGAGAGCGCCGGATATCCGTTTGCGTCGAGCGTCCGATTGGTCAGTTTGTTGACGATGGTTGCGCTGTCGTGGCGACAAATTAATCGGCCATAACTGAGAAAATATTGGCAATGACCATGCACCTTGCTGCAGGCAAAAAGCCAGGGAATTACCCTCGCAACTGGTTGGGAATTTGCAAAAACTGCATTGCGGCGCAGATTGCTTTCAGAGCCTTGACAAGATTTAGGTTTCCAGCATGTCGTTGCTGTATGTTAATCATTTCGGAGTTAACTTTCTGTTGGTTTTGTGGAGGCGTGACTTTTTTTTATGTTATAGTAGCTGTTCCGCACTAACATTATGAGGAAGATAGTACCATGATTTCTTTCGCTAGGATGTACAATGTATGTAATCTTAAGAGTGTGATAGCTACATAATATCCCAGAAAATAAAGTACATATTTCCTGGTAACCAAATTTGCGGATATAAAGGGGACACATGGAAAGGTATTTTTTAATTTCAGGCCATTTTTCTGAAGCGAAGTGAGAATTGGAGTTTCGGTTCGTAATATTAAAATAACCACTTTCTACTGAATGCATATGTACATATATACGGTACGTACATATATCAAAATAACATTTTATAAAATTTTTGTCTCTTTGTCTGTTTGCAGCTAATCTTTGGAACGGCTGGATGAATTTGGACGTAGCTTTTACTGGCAGAAAGCTTATGTGATAGGGAGTAACTGAAGCTACGTTTATTTTACAATTATAAAACATAAGTTATGACAAGTGTGCAGTTTGAACAACAACTGTTGCATTGCATTCAATTTTAGTCATTGTAATTTTATTTTATTGTTTTTCTTTACTAATATCGTTTGTATATTATTACTAGCACATGGATCTTGTTGTCCGTAATAAAGAATTCGGACTTTAATTTGAAATTTGAATTTGAATAACGTTTTTGGTAAATTCCACGCGGGCGAAGCCACGGGCTCAGCACACACATACATGAATAAAAATTATATATAGATATCTGTAATTTCCCCTGGATCTCCCTTGACATTTTCATTCCTCCATATGGGAACTCCGTCTCCACGGTAGAAGCTGCGGACAAAACTAGTATGATATAACGTATTAATATCAGCAATAGATACTCGTTAAAATGTTCCGCAGCTACGACTTTACAGGCTCTTGAATTTAGATTAAGTCATGTGTACATTATCACATCACAAAGCTATTCCAACATGGCGTAGTTTCACAAAAACTTAGTTCACGTTATTCTGTAAAACCAATTAGATGACGTTGGAGGGAGCTACCATAAGCTGAATAAATTCACCATTCAACCATCTCGTGGCACATGTCTTAAGGCATGTTTGTCTCGCCTCTTGTTACTATTTTTTAAGATAAATTGATCTGTTATAGAATCTGATCTTAATAAGAAAATAATATTGCTTATTGAAATATTTGAGTCCGCATGTAATTCAGAAGAATAACACAAGAATAGGGATTTTAGATTTATTCAAATTAAATAAAATTAGATATTTATGAAATGTTCGTAATTATATGTTCAGTTGTATATGATTTTCTCCTTAATAATCTTATAATATGGCAGTGTAGTTTGGCGTCTACATTTTGCAACACGCAACATGCTACGTACTGAAAAGATTTCTGAGGCACTTGGTGTACTCTGTTGGTAAACAAGATCTGTCCTATTCTCCTATTGCAAGAATGAGCAAGCTTTATGATAGATGCAGTGTATCCACAGATGTTGATATCGACATCAACAATATGAGTTTGGGCTAATTTAAGAAAAGTTATATTGCATACTTTGAAGTCTCCAACAAATGATGTTCGACTGTTTTTCTGCATCTTTTTGCTATTTTGAGACTTTCTGCTTATTATGTTTGTTATACCTTTAAGTGGTTGTGCAATCATTCAATGTAAGCATAAAATATACAAAATGACTCCTAGATCGTCACAGCTGTTGGTGAACTTATATCAATAAATAAATAAGTTTAATAGTAGAGCAAATATAACAAAAGGCAAACGCAGTATTTATATGAACTACTGAACTGGACTGCTTGAAGGAGGAACAGCGTCATGTTACTGCTACGAGTGCCTTAACAAAGATCAATTAGCAATCACTTAGAGTTGATGGTATCGCAAAACAAACCAATGTTGCTCTTGAAATGCAATATCGGATCCAATTATCTTAATAGGGCAACAAATTTAAAAATTTATCGCCAGTTATGATATGAATTATTCGAGTAATTAACGCGCTAAATAGTTGCCAAGAGTCTTGCTGGCGAGGAGCCAGTCCTTTACCATTCGCTTTGTAAATAATCAAATCCTCCGCTAAGTACCAAATGGTTTGGTTTAAACAAGCTAATTTGTTTGGTGCCAGCCTAATAAAGCCATCTTAGCGAAAAATGGTGTACGAAAGTGGCATGAGGAATATGGCAAGGATTTGTATTGCTGCTGGGCCAGTTTCTATATGTCTATTTGTACAGTTTATCGCAAAAGTGTTTCGGCAATTACTTACCCTAATTGAAACACCTGGACCTGGAGAGGTGGCCAATTGTACGAGACTTCAGTAAAATCAAGAGCCATAATTCTCTAGAATTCTTGAAAATAAAAGGAACTAGTGGGTTAGCAAGTAATTTCCGAAACTTTAGCGAATAGGATTTGGTAATCACCTTATATTTTATAATTTTAAAAGGTCTTCATAACCAATAAGGTCGATAAAGATGGGCAAGAGATAAATTTTACACGGTTTAGTTTTTGACGCACTTAAGATTCAGGGTGTCGTCAATAGCTGAAATTAAACCATGCCGGTAATGCCAAATACCATAACGACAGGTTAAAAGCCACGCTGGGGTTGGCTACCAACTCCACTCTGCACTGCTGTAACGTGAATCCCAGACCTACTCCGGTTTAAAGCCATTTCGTGCAGTGGACTGATATAACGCCAGTATTCTTTTATTAATAATACATTTAAGTCAAATCTTACCCATTATTTAAAATTCTCTCGTAGCTGTAAGTATGAGTATTTTTCCTTGGACGTTCCACTCAACGACGTTCAAGTAGGTCGCGTTAAGTACTCAAGTAGGCTCTGACTTGGCACAAAAACCTTTAAAACTATTACACGGTAATCGATTCCAGCGGCTCGAGTGGCGCTGGGCCGCGGCCTACAGCGATCGCCTTTCACTGATTAATTACGCAAACGAGGCCCAACTCAGATTTAATTGTCCCTTAATAAGATCGGCGACTTTATCTTATAACTCGTACAATTAATTCTCGGCACTCCATATTGTGATAATGAGGATACGATGACTCGCTACGTCGTCGAGATTCTAAATTTTATATATTTCTAATTTAAGTTCATACTTACCACAAATAGTAGTGATAGCTAACAGTTTGAGCGCTAGTTTCTCGAACGGGACGACCTGGGTTGATATCTCAGCGTGTCTTCGATTTTTAAAAGGTTATCTGCGTATTTCAAGTGAATTATTACTTGCTTCTGTGAAAGTAAGGATTGCAAGAAAATCAGCACTCCTGAGAGTTCCCAACAAAGTTCTTGAAGGTCTATGTAGTCCATCAGTCCTTGCTTGACCATCGTGGTGTACTGTGATTAGTGTACCTGCTGTACCTGCCTGATGGTAAGCAGCGATGCGATCTTATTACGTTGAGTTGCAATTATGATGACTCGCCGTTGTTAAATATAGAATCATAAAGGCGTTTCGACTATTCCTTGTAAAAATATATTGTAGAGTTAACTTATATTCCAATACAGTCTTATATACGTCTGTCTTATCTAAACACTACACATATATGTATATAAAAGTTAATAAATTTATTTTCAATAGGTACATAAATGCACGGAGCCATTTTATTAATGTTTGTGTAAATTAACCAATAGAATTTGTACACAGTGTTGTTACAAATAACAATATTTTTATCAAATATATATTACGTAAAAAATATATTCTACGCTTTACTGTATGGACACTATGGACGTTTGAGACCTGGAGTTTTGGCTTCAATTCTTACCAAACTAAATAAATACCGTTTGGTATTATAAAAGAGGCATGGTACCTACAGATCCAATAATCGAATTTGCTTTATTTCAATAAAAAGGCAAAAGAAACTTATCGAATCACATTAATGGAGGCGCAGAGCGGGCGTTTACACTGCCATTACGGAGTTTCCTGTAAACAAAACTTCAGTTCCAACTTATGACAGTTAAAGCCGTTAGTCGACCATTAACTTGTTTTAAAAAAACGCTTTTAGTGGCGCTACTTTTTTGTTGCCAGAACTAAGGCTGAGAATAAAGCAATGTTTGTGAGTGATCCATTGCCCACACTGAACGTGGTTGGGCTTTTATAGTCGCTTGTAATACAGCAATGAATACTGATTTAGGTAAGTAAGTAATGTAAGGACCATAATTTTTTTTAGTACCAAGAGAATTCCACCTATCCCCTGCAATACAGTCTGTGTAGGTGTCGGTGGGGTCTAATTGCGAAGTAGGTAGTAGTAAATAAAATAAATTGTCTTTCGCCGAGCGCGCGTCACTCCTCACACTGAGGAGGCCTAGAGTAGTCCGTCACGCTATTCTCACGCGAGTTGACGTGGACGAAAAAGTAGTAGGGGAGTGGGTGATTATTATCGACCAAATAAGTAACCTAAAACCAAGAACAAATATAACATTTTTTCCCACCGGATTATTCCTCTTCCGGTCTAAATATTTTTATGTTTGTATTGTTTTTATAAAGCCAATGGTAGATATATATTATTTATCAAGACTAGGCATTATCAAATATATGTATTTTCAATTATTTCTTTTATAATTGTTTATTATCAATTTTTAATTGCATATTCTTTGTATTGTTAACTTTTGAGTTTCGATATGTGAGCTATTGGTTCCTGAGACGAAATAAATGGTTTTCATTTCATTTCAATTGTTACACTGACTTATCAAACATTAACTAATCTACCTAACTAATAACCGATCTATTTATCTTCCCACAAACTCGTAAACTACACTCATATTACTCACAAGCAACTAATGAAAAATAAGTAGCGAGAACCGCAAACAGCGACCCGTTGATAAATAGATATTACGGTGTTTAAAACTGCGAGTTTCTAGCTGTAAAAAGTCGTGTACGATTTATGTAGGAGCTGCGGCCAGCAAGAAAGTCGTTTAAAAGATATATTAACTGGAATGCTGGCGAATATTGGGCGGCATAACGCATCAACCTAGTCTTCATTTACAAGCTTTATTACCCGCCGTGCGCCCCTTGCTTTGTCAGCTCATTCAATTTTGTCTCCGAAACAGTCAACTGAAATACAGTGAAGGTGAAATATTGCGCGGATACATCGCTTTTTGCGTCATCAATAGGTTTCACTGATAACATCATGTTTTAAAGATATCTGACGCTCTGATACTTTCTAACCTCAGGCCGATGATGTAGGCTTATTACTTAACTAATAATATATTGACAAAGGCTGTATCCACCAGTGGTCCCATAATGAACGGAGACTCGTGAGATACTCTTCACTGTGGAGTCGTAAGACTAATACCATGGTGCGGAGTGCGGAGTGGAATGTTTGCCGTTTCCAGGTGTCAGGATTTTTTTACGTAATCCTAAGATCTCTGTGTAACTGTAACAACCGTAACTGCCAGCTTTACGTGCCTTCGAAAGCACGGAAACTCTCAATTTTTTAGCAGCCAGGATGCATGACCATCCATACCCTGCCGACCTGCTCACTATTGCTTTACTCCAACGATAGTTTAAGATCAACGGTTTTCTTTACAACAGAGCTGATCATTAAGAATTTAATTGTAATATCTTCAGATCAATGTACAAAATAGCCTTCTTCCATCATAAAGCCCTGCGTGTAACTCGTTCCTTCCACATTATGACTCGAACAAAGTGTATTGCGCTCCGCCATTATCTCCGAATCACCTGTACATCAAAACTAATAACATTAAACTCACCACACTCATAAAAGGGTACTGCTCTGCAATTCCACGGCTCTCCCGTTCGGAGGAGCCCGGTCTCATCTTGAAGAATGTTCTTACTTTAAACTTATTTCATCTTAAGTTATCGCTAACTCCATTTATAGAGATATCGTGATGTGTGTTGTCTGTCGGTGCGACATTGGTGGTTGTATTGGTAACTTCGATCAACAATCAACTAGGAAACGCCTCACGTACAAAATCAAACATAAAAACCGTTTGCATTAATGTTTAATTACCTGTACTTTTTCATTGGTTAACTAACTAAGTAATTAACCTTAAGTAAAACCTGAGAATTTAAAGTCCTTTTTCCCGTGGTTGCCTTGCGAGATACAAATGCATGTATTGGCTCGCCAACTTAGTATTAGCCAACATATGGAGTTGATTTAAAATACATAATTTATTTACAAAATTCAAGAATATTTATTTGCTTAAAGTTAGTGTAAGATTGCTTTTTAGATAAATCATTCATTACAGCTTCTTCTCACATGCTGCAATTATGCACATTGCTGCGTTGCGAAACGTGTTTATGTTGGCTGCGTATCGGAGCGTTCTGAATAAAATAGCAACTCACATTTAAAATGAGCTGTAAATTGTCAAGACACATTTTTGCACCTGACATGTAAATCCTTCGAATCTGGTTGTGATCATTAGACGGCAATCGTTAAACCTTGTCGGATGCCTTCAGACGGAAAAGATGCTTCTTATCTTTAAGTAACTGACCCCGCCTTTAAATTGCATTGAATGCCTTCCCTAAGCTTTAGCTAGGAGCGGAGACCCAACTGGTGAATGTGAGATTTTTAGCAACAGTACAAAGTTCAAATTGCAGACTTGAACACGTTTAAGTATGATTTGAAAAATGTAATATCGGTATTGATTCTGAAGGAGTATTATCCATTAGATCACAGTTCACCAGCGAGCCGGCCCCCGAGCTCACATCGCTTCCCTTGCCCGATGGCTCCGTGATATTGGGCGGAAACCTTTTATTGCTATTACTTGATGGGGTCCACAGTATTTCAGACCGTACGCATAACTGTCGCACGATACATTTAAGCTAGCAATTCAGCTATTAGCAGCAGTTTTATGAAGATATACTTTGGGCCGTGAGCCCCGATCCCGTGATGTCCTTGTTTGTCGTGCGAGTAATTCAATCCTGGGGATATTAACGTTACAGATGGAGGTTGGTCAACTCATTACTGTTGAGAACAGGAGAGCTTGGTGCATAAGTTGATTCAATTCACTGATAAAGAGAATGGTTAGTGGCCAGTATTATACGTCTATGACAAAAAGTATGTTTGAAATGTTTTTTATTTAATGTTTATTCATTTAATACACATTTGTCTTAAAGGCTTTTCTAATATTTTATTCCTTGTTTTTCAATATTTTTGTGCTGTGATCAATAATTTTATGTATATAACCCAACTGGACTGAAGTTATATTTAATTCCGATGTTTCATGTCTGCCAGGTGTCTCCTGATAGCTCACGAGTTTATCGTACAGGTAGCGAAATCTAGGACCTAATAAGATTGTTGACATGTTGTGGGTATAAATCGTTCAATGTATTCTTTAAACTTTGCAGACCCCTGCTTGGTAAACAATAAGTGGCATTACGTTAATGTGCTTTACAGATTAACCAAGTAAAATCGTAGTCAAGCTTATATATAATTAAAATAATTAAATTACAAATTCGCGTATTGTCGTGTAATTGAGTAATAAATATGGGAATATTTTAAACGCCTCCGATATTTGTAATGACATAGTTTTCCCGCAGCAATTTTCGTCGTCTGAATTAATGATGACGGAGGCCGCAACTCTAGGCCGGGAAACTAGGAATAATTGCAGTGAACCAAATCACACACCCGATTATTAGTGACGTTTAGAATGTACACTGCTGTACACGACTTGAGCAAACTCCACACACGACGCTACTTAGCATGCCGTGCAGCAGGCTAGCAATCATCAGCGCGCTGGGCTGACATGCCGTCCACGTGAGGCGCGCTGGAAAATATTTTCCGCAACTGTGTGGTTGGGGTTAAACAGAAAGTAATGAATTTAAAACAGATTTCATTACATCTAGAAGTACTAAATAAAAATCTTATGCACTTGTAATAAAATGAATGTAATGAAGTATACATTATTAGGGATGGCTTAATAACTACTCGTCAGATATGACTCAAATTTAAATGAGATGTGATACGCTCCGGCGCGCAAATAAACAAAATATCATCAGAGCGATGCTCGGGATAAAAAATATTTATAATTAAATGATGAAATGTAAAGTAATATAAGCCGACCTTTACAATTCACCTTGTTCCGGGAACTCAGGATACTATTTTATGGAGAAAATTAATAATGGTAAGACAACGTACGGCTGGAACTTTGAGTGTTCATTAAACTTTACTACGAAATGAAGGAAATATAGTTCGTACATTGAAGTTCTACAATAAATTACCTTTGTAAATAACTATATTTCAATTCATAACAGGGTTTACTAAAAAAAATTAAAACACAAGCTTTAATTATATGTAGATCCCTAATACAAAGAAATACACAAAATTTGACAACCGTATTGTACGTTACCGTCGAGGAGTTTGAAGCCACTCCTGAACGTAGTATCAAGTCATGCTTATCATTAAAATGCATTGTCATCGAAACTGGAAGAGTATGCAAAATTTCAGCTACGTAATGTAAGAGGAAGTGGGTCTAATGAAGCTTACACGATTAGACCTGTAATAAATGAATACACAAACATACTAACATACAAATACATACATGAACATACACTGCAAGTTAAATGATAGCCTATATATTACGCTGCAACATCTATCATATCCGATCCTGTCTTACTTATATTTTAGATCTCAAAGTTTGTATGGATGGATGAATGGATTTTTATTACTCTTTTACTCAAAATGTACTGAATCAATAGATTTTAGTCTGAAATAACAAATAGTACACTTTTAATAAAACATCGCGCGGGCAACGCCGCGGGAGGACACAAATCGTCTTTAACGTCCATTATAAAAAAAATGTTCTGTGTGTCTGTTTCTTTACTCTTAATACATATCCGATTTTGTTCAACTTTTTCAACGTATTCCACAACACTCAACACAAAATCGATCAAGTTAAAATTTTATCACTAAATGACGCTGAAAACCTCTATGTAGTTAAAATTATTACAGTAAATTATGATTTTAGTAATGGTATTCACAATTAACTAAAATATAAATATTTATTGTAAACGTAATAGTGGACGCGCGTAAAGATATAATTTATTGTTGCTAAATTACTTGAGATTCCTGTGTAATGGATGTTTCAATAGTTGAAACCGGAACTTGGAGTTGATCACGAAGTTGCACCTCAACTGTAATATCGGTCGAGCTGCTCCACTGCTCCACTGGTCCGCTGGTTCGCTGGACCGCCGGCCCGCCGGCCCACTCGTAACTTCGTGACTAATGGACGCTCTCAATATTTTATCTATCCAGAACCCTCGAGTTTATTGCCTAGCAACAGATAACAACTTACCAAATTGTATTGTTACACAATAACTTAACAGTATTACAGACAAATATGTTATTGATGACAGGATAAATAATGTTATCGTGTAACAGAGTTCCTCGAGCAAGCTTTGTACATTTTACTTTAGCGTATAGGTGCAGGTCACATTGCCAGCATGTTCCCGCGATTATGCCTGCGCGGCGCTGCCACAACCCCGACCGACAGTAGACCACATTTATATCCTGAGTGTACACCGAGCACAGTGTATGACTATAAATTGTCATTATTGAATCTTTAATATTAATGAACTTCCATATAAATGTTCACCCCCCATTTCAACTCCCTCCAGCCTACTTTCGCGATATAAAAGTTTCCTTCGTTTTCCGACAAATTCTGTACTACCTCTGTACCAAGGCTCACACAAGTCAGTTCAATAGTTTAGGCGTATAAAATTAACAACCAGAGTTAGTTTCAAATTTATTATATTTATACAGCTCTGCTTTAAACAATACCTACTATGTACTCGTGTTATTTCAGTAGTCCATACCAAAAGGACGAGACGTTATTACTAAGACTTCGTTCAAAGTTATCAAAATATAACAATCGACCGTCGGCTTTACGTGCCCTCCGAAGCACCGAAGCGCTGATGAAATTTTGACTACTACCTGAAACCTTCCTTCCTTTTTCGATCACTTACAATAGAAACAGGACGCCAGCTATGAACGCTACTCAAGATATAAAAACAATATGGACAATGTCTCCAGATAATCTGCCAGTACTAAGGTTGATCCCAGTCAAAGGCCCACATGTACAATAGGATTCAATGTTCATTGTAATAGAACCTTCGGGAACAATGACACGTCGTATTTGTCGTATCTAAACGCTTAATCACCATTGAAGCACCGAAATAAACAATGAGTATATCCCGCAGAACAAACTGACGTGGCTTATGTCGTTTGCTAAACCGACGCTCCGAGACATTCCGGATCAGCGTCAAAGAAAAACATGACTATAAGGATACGCTCCTTTTGGAACCGGTTCGTATCGTACGGAGACGTGCGATCATGACTGTACGAATGAGTATGATGTTGTATTAGTTTTTATAGTGTTTTGTCGTGTTAGGACATTCCAGAATATCAATTGGATGCTAACAGACCAGAGCCACTGCCCCCATTTTTCTCGCGGTCTTCAGGCATCCTCTTTCCCATTCTTCTTCTGTCACCTATCCTGAGGCGTATATGTTGGTACTTGGTGCTTCTTCCTGTTTTATCTCCGCTTCTTACTCTTCCACGCACGTGCGGGTATATTACATCCTTCTTGGCAGGCAACTCGTTAGTGACACTGCGGCCTAGTATTTCCATTAAGGGCCCGTCTGCTTAATTGTCTGCTTATATATGTTAAAAGATGTTCTTAAGTAACTTAAGTCTTAACCACTTGTTTCACAGTATGAAGAAAGACTTCATGAAACCTGTACTCCTAAAAATTCTCAAATATGTGTGAATTCCACCAATCTGCCTTGGCCAACGTGGTGGACTATGGCCTGTACCCCTCACATCGTGAGTGTATACCCCTCACATTCTAAGTGTATGCCCAATTGTGGCAGAGTTATACGCACTACAGTTACAGTACAGTACATCACACTACACTGTTAATACTATATTGTCTACAGTTATTGTTCATACGTCTACCTACTTGACAGGCATAAACGTATTCATCGTGAGCACTCATTTTGTACAACAACGATCGTACGTGTCCGTGCGATATTCGGCACGACACGGCGCGGCTTCAAAATGAGCACGCCCTAATGTACAGTCACTGAATATAGGTTGTAAAGGGAACTCGTTTGAAAAGTACGAAGATCTTGGTATCGAGAGTTCGAAACCGATTTGAAGATTTTCAAGTTTTATGATGAAGTTAAATAATATTCATGAGCGTAGTTTCACTGGACTAGAAGCACTTTGGTTGTGATTCTTTACTTAGGAGGTCAGTGTTGTCAATATTATTATTAATATATGAAGTCATCTATGCAGATCAATAAAATTAGACCGTCCCTTTGTAATATTAAAATAAACGCTATGGTAAATGGTCATGTAAAAGTAAGTGACGTCTTAGATGGTAAAGCGCATTAACTTCGAAGAATTCTATTCACTCTTGTCTTGGAAACGCCTACATTATATTTCAGCGGAAACAGACGCTGGAAATTTATTCCAATCCTTCGCGGTATGCCATACAAAGCGAAGGCGAAGCGTGTCGTCCGTCTGTGTGTTGAACACAGTATATGGTTGGTGTCCTGTTCGTAGGTTTCCCCTTAGTCAATTTCCATGTCAGGAACTGTAACGACTCACTCGCCTTAGTTGGAGCCACAGCGCCGTAGTGATAGTTTGAGTGCCGGGCCTGGCTGCCGTACATCGGTTCTATTTTTACAAAATAACTAGTGAACCGAGGAGTGCGCGCTGCAACCAAATATATATTTGTACAGGTTTATTATTGTTTGGACACCCAAAATTATAGGTAATTGGTATTCATACAATATTATGCTAAATCCGATGTTATATGGAAATTTATTCAATTCCATAAGCAAATATGTAATATTGAAACTTGATACTGAATTTGTATAAATTGTTATTTCTACGGTGATAGTGAAATAACAATGTTAATTTGTTACGCATAAACAAGCCAAACATTATGGGTGATACAATAAATTTAAGCTAAACAGGTACATCACTAGTGACAGTCTCATATTTATTGGCTTGCTTCACTTGTTCTGAAACTTGTACTTCGTAGTGTTCAATATTTTGTCACATACCGGGCGTGCATTCAGTAGAGTTGCTCCAGTTCAGTATGGGATGTGGCAGTCATTTATATATTTAATATTCAAATAATGTAATAGTCACGGCATATTGCTGTTTAATATTAATAAAGTGATTTGCCAACGACTTCTTTCTGATTCACCTGATGCAGGCCCAATTACATTGTCAAAATTATATCGATCGAAGCTGGAACAGGATGTCACATGCACCGTGGTTTAATAAAACCAGACGTAATTTTTTTATTGTAACGACCTAAAGTGAAAAACGTTTATGCAAAATATACAACCAAGGGTGATTTCGTATTCCTAAATGACGAAACACGGTCACGACGCGCGGCTCGCTGGACGCTTTTATTACCTACTTGCAGCCCTCATTTATAATATGTTCATAAATAAAACTATTATCGCTGCACCTTACGCTGCACAAAAAGACGAAATTAGATTTAAATTCATTTTAACGCTGACTGACGCTGATGACGCTCGTAGAGTAACACTTTTGAGCGTTGCGTGTGTCGGTTCAAGTATTATAAGATGAAATTATTGAAGATTTTAGTTCTTTCCACCCCCGTAACGTTTTTTGTACCAGCCTACACGTTGTAACAGCCAAGTGACCCATTTAAGATAAGTAACGGTTGTGCGGCGCTAGGAACCGGACAGTTGTTAAATTAAAATTGATTTAAACCATGTTACATAAGGTATTGTACAATTGATCCCTCTTACCTCTTTAATGCATCATACTGCCTTACAATAAGTCGCTCCCGCACCATTTAGTTCTGTAATATTTGAACACACGCTAGGAGACGATAGCTTCAAGAGGACATGTCTTAGATGGTGTCCGATGTCACTCTTCAATTAATTAGGATGTACGTAAAAGATAAAAAAAATATTAAAAATATCATTTTACAAATTAACTTTGCCGTCAAACAACTTTGGTAACACAATGGATGTTCTCATTAATATGGAAATACGAAACTGGTAATTTTGTATCGGTTAATTATTTCAGACATATAAAAACAATGGCTGTCCATTGTATTTAAAATCAATTTTATGTTATTACTGAAACTGTAAACATGATGGCATATTAAATTTTAAACAAACTGCATTATAAAGATTGTAAACACTTCATACAATTAGAGGAGAGCAAACAATTCTTAATAAAACACGAATTCTGAAAACAAATTATTTTAATACAAATATACTTTAGTAATCACGAATAATAAAAATGCTGAACACCAACGCCACGTTTATTAAAACGATAACAGAACTCAACAAACCTAATAAAAGTAAACGCAAGACGGTATAAGGCCGTCGTTATTGTAAAAGTAATAAGTAGTCAATTACAGTACAATAGCTGGCAGCCAATCAACTAAAACCTAATGACGTACCGTTTAACGTCAACAACAAAAACCGTTATCGGTCATTCGGACGAAAATTGACTAAACACGTGGTCACAGAGGGAAGTAGACGTACACATACACAACATTTGATATCCTCCCCCCACTGGCTCTACTGAGCTTCTGCCGTCCGTCAGTTGAACGCAACGCTCCGTTGCAAACAGACGTGCAGGCGCGCCGTGTCGGGAACTTTACGTTACGTCACGATACAACCTTGAAAATTCGCTGAATTAAGTGCGTTGAGTGATTTTGTGGGATGGTGTTTTAGATGGTTTTGGTGAAATGGTGCGTCGAAAGGAAGCCAGGCGCGTGGCTGTCACGCATCTGTGCACCGCTTTGTTATGGCTTGTCACCTGTTTTCACGGTAAGTTAGCTCCTTAGGGTCAATTTTGGTACAACCCTCGATTGCGGCGATACGGTCCGGCTGACACGACCGTTGCTACTTCCTATTTCCTTTATTCCCACGTTCCTTTATTTCCTCGTGGAGTTTTGACATCGTATTTCCGCCGTTGTAATGTAATGTGTTTTGTCTCTAATCGGTTTTGTTTTTGACACTCACATAATTTCCTAATGAGTAATTGTAGATTATTTCAGAGTAGAGATAATGCAACTCAGATTTCATCAATGATCTAAATAAATATTAAATACTAGGATACACCAGTTAGCACGTTTCAAATAAATTTAGGTCAATTTTGGCATCGAACCATCAACTTATTAAATATTTGGACCGTACAATTCCTTTTCAACAAGCAAGTCTATCAATTTGTTTCGTACATTAACTACAGAATATAAACCAAACCGCATAACTGCATGCAGCATGGCGGTGATGATGAAGCATCTCTTGTACAGTTTTATTTTGTGGGTATCACCCACCTGGAGATTTCTGTACAAACCCATACCTACTTTGTAAGCTTGGTGAATTATAATAGCGAATATATTATCTAAGGGTGAACCCGTGTCTCAAAGAAAAGTGTTAGCTGACGGTTATAAATTATGGTAATGAAAATGACTAAAACGTTACAGTGTACGTTCAACATAAGGTATGTTTTTTGTGAGGTTTTTCTCGCAGACATATATTTTTGGGTATGGTTTGGATGAATTTACCCAGCAACAGTTCACAGGGACAACTTCCTCAAGGAGATTGCCTCGGATCTGTTTACTTTAAAATAGTTCTCTTCTTACTGACTGAAGCTTCAATCACATCGATCGTAGTCATGTAAAACTTCTAGTGTTCCATTCTTTTGATCTTTTTTGTCACGTTCGTGTAGACAGCATGAGGTATCCCATGCCATACATAGGGTTGTCCCAGAAAATGTAATCCATTTCTTTTGATGAGCAGCATTAACTCGGTGTCTTCCTGGTTTTGCTCGTGTCCACTTATCATCAGAAGGTTTCTTTTTTGGTCAGCACTTTTACAATAAATAAATTTGCGAGGACTTCAAGATTATTTTTGATAATAATTATTAAACTGCAGTAATATTATATTGTTTTCCGTAAACTAACCCCAAATACCCATTTATTTCAATTCATTCATCATCTCTGAAAGAAAGTTGTGTAAACCTTTTTAGATCAATGTAAGCACAGGCTTAAGTTATAATGGTGGTTGGTACAAAAATATAATTAAAAACATTATTTTTTCACGAGAATCGTTTATTAATTCAGGTTCAGGTGGATTCGTAAATTTAAGAGATATATAAAATAGGTGATTACTTTATAATCCTCAACACCCAAGGCTTCATGACAATCATCGTTGCAAACGTTATGGGTATAGTTCGTTGTATATCATTCTCCAATATCAGAAAATTCCGAAGTTAAAAATGTTACATAAAAACTAGATTAAAATTTGCATTGTTGCAATATGTCGCTATATTTTGAGGTGAAAAGTATAAGTCTATATCGCTGATGAGCTGAATCATTAAAGCCACAGTATCGTTAGTAATACCGAGGACAGTTTCTTGTTTTTGAAATGAAATAAAAATTAAATGAAAACTGTTTATTTCGTCTTAGGAACCAAAAGCTCATTAAACGAAATTCAAAATTGAACGATACAAAGTCCCTACTTGAGTTATAAATTTACTAACAATATATAAAAAAATATATATATTTAAATGAATTCTTTGATAAAGTCTAAAGTGATATCTAGTTTCCTTCTGGCAGTACATCTTACTAACTTTCCTGTTATTATTACTTAACTTTATGTTACAAAGAAGTTCGTTAGCGTTAAGATAAGTAACGCAATTAACTTTTACTTTAAGAACAAGCTTATTCAGAGAAAGTAGAGGGTACTCACTTAAGCGAAGTAATTATTAACGTTGTACTTGTTTTAATACTATTTGTATGTTTTGTGTAGAAGAGAAACTGGACAGTCCCACTACACATGGGATACGGCCCGTGGACATCAGTGAGAAGCATCACCAACGCTGATTATTTCATTTTGAAATTTCTTAAATACCACAGGTGCTGCAACGTAGGTACAACTTATTTCATCATTGTTATAAAACTCATGTTGGGCAACTGTTTGCATAAAATTTGGTGAAGACGTTAGAAAGTGGTGACTTTTGCACACTTACATATTTAAATTTATAATAAATTTGGCTAAAATCCCAGGTATGCACTAACAATGTCCTAAGTTTGTATTATTTATAAAGCCGATGACAGATAGGTATTATCTGTCGAGACAAGGCTTTATCAAAGAATTCATTTAATTTTTTTTTATAACTCAAGTAGGGACTTTGTATTGTTAAATTTTGACTTTCGTTAAGTGAGTTTTTGGTTCATAAGACCAAATAAACATTTCCATTCATTTCAATGTACTGCTATTATTAAAACTGGGTTGAGTTTGTATTTTAAATTTGGTTAACGTACAAAAAAATCTTGGCGAGCGGAATAATCCATTTAATCTTCCCTTTGCAATGATGTCTTTGAACATAAAATGGGATTATACCACTTTTATAGAAGCGTTTTCTTTGATAAACCACAGAAAGAACTCTTCTATCAAAGGATTACGATCCGTAAAAGCTTACACGACGGTACACTCCACAGCCGCACCGTGCTCATTATATGTAGTTTATGGAAAATCAATATCCTATTATTGTAGTTGACTACTACTACCAATTCTAATTTACAACGTAACTGATATAATTCTATATGAAACATGAAGTTTAAATTTGTACTATCTATTATAAATTGTACACTCGATCTGTGTCAATGAACGTAATTTCTCCACGACGACCATTTTCCCCAGAAACGGAATCTCCAAATTCGAAAGAGATTCAATTTTGATTTGAATTCAATTCCCAATTGGTGCAGCTCAACGTTTGTAAAATTATTAATAGAATAAGTATCAATAAATATTTTAAATTCGAATTTTAATATCACTTGTTCACGGAGATCAGTCTAGTTAAATTTAAAGCTAAACCAAATATACTAACAAGATATTGATCAAAGTAAACACTTCGACCCTGAGGCCATCGAGGGTTGGTGATTTACTTAGCCATAATTTTCCAGTCATGCTACTATTGGTATTAAAACCAGATTACCAAAATAAATCAGGTTCTTATTTTATCGCAAGTCCCCTCGGTTGACCCTTTAATCCTACGAAAGTTGAAGGTGAATAGTGTGCTACTTCGGAGTATATAATAGGTTCATATAATGTGTTAATTCTGTAGGACTTACGACTCGCTTCTCGGTAAATACAGGCGTCGCAGTCGAGGCGACCCCGTCAATTACACTAGGGTTTCACATTGTACACGTCACACCCTAAATAATATAATAATAGGTAGGTACAATGGAGATTTCTCCGATATTTCACAAGGCGCGTAAACTTATAATAGCTAGTAACCTACCCTCGTTCCGCTTCAGTAAGCTTTAAGAGAGGTTGTTCCGTTACTGAAGTGTCGATGTCAGTATTATGTTGAAGATTTAACAAAGTGGTTTGAACTGGTTTAATCTTGGGTGGTCATACCATTTTTCGTTTTCACATCAAACATCTATCAAAATAATAATATGGTTGTTGAAGTATCTACAACCAAATTTACATGCGACTGCTACTGCATACGTTTTTGGCCTCTAGAGATATGTTGCTAGATTGCTACGTGAATTTGTAAACGTTGCTTGAAACAGTGCACACTGATGGGAATGTCGAATACTACTAAACTTGCTACTAATACAAACACAAATATAAGATTGGAAGAAATGGCTTACATCATCGCAAATTAGTAAAATTGGAGGTAGAAAATGATGCGGTCGGACGACTGAACACAGAAACATGACTCCTGAGTCCAGGACGTTGGCCCTTATTGCCAATGCAGCATGCTGTCCCGGAGGTTCACTCGCTGCAGCAAGGAAGCCAACATTACTCTATTTCGGGCATACTGTCAGTCATTCTACTCGAAAGGCCTATGGGTTAGGTACACGCAACGTGCCTACAACGTATTGCAAGTCCAGTATGATCCTATTTACAAGCTTTTATTTAACTTGTAGTGTATGTTTGTATATTAATATGTTAGTATATTTGTTTGTTACTGGTCAAATCTTGCAAGCTTAATTAGACCCACTTCCTCTTACACTACGGAGCGAAAATTTTTGCATACTGCTTCAGTTCCAATGTCAATGCATTTTTATGACAAGTATGATCTGATACCAGCTTCAAGATTGGCTCCAGACAAGACAACTCTTCAACGGTTAACAATAGAGTTTTGAAGTCTTGTGTATTATGGATCTATGATTAAAGCTTATGTTTTTAATTTTTTCAATAAACTTTGTTTTAGAATGCTGTTGAGATCGAATAGATGTTTGCTGAGGTACGAGTGAATTACTTTTTTCCATATAGCGAAAAAGGCCACCCTTATCCACAGGCTGCAGAACGGCTCCAACACGGTGCTGAGAGTGATTTCATTCTGTCTAGATTGCCCTTTGTGACATTTTCTGGCAAAAGTTACGACGGAAATTATTTAATTGCAAAATTTTAATAAATTATTAGAAACTGCCCTCGCTTCACTTGTACGAACCATTTTTCAGAAACAAAGTAGTTATTATGGCGTAACTGTAACAGTTGGAAATGCGGTCTCGTGGAATCTTCTATAACACTGTAACACATAATTTTGCTCTATTCGATTTTTTTGGTATTTTGTCACACGGACCTCTAACGTTTTTAAAAATATATTTTATAACCTTTGTTCGCCAAAGATAATATAGAATTCTAATGATAATTTTTTTTTAGATCGGAACTGTAGTTGCGAAGCCTATTGTCCTCAAACTAACAAACAGACAATCAAATCTTTCCTCTTTATAAAAAGACTATAGTACAGTTGTGATCGTCTCTATAGATGTAAGGTAAAACTGTGAACTTTAAATAATGCCATATTGCCACAAACAGAAATAATCTTAAGTTCTACAATTTAAGATCTGGACATAGACCTGACCTTTAAATGTACATATGTCTGTGGGTATTATAACCCAATTATCATTCTTCGTAACTTTTTATTATTACGTTTCGATATTTCACGACCAATAATCAAATTTAGAATGACGTAAACTTTATACAATAGATATTAACATTACACTGTTAGTTTCATTATCGACACCAAAGCGAAGAGTTACCGAGATTAATAAGTAACACGTTCATATATATCATGTTAATTACTCAAAGCTAATAAGATTATCCGACATATTATATCTGATGTAATCGGCTTATGTTCTCGAGATCACAGCGCGCGCACTGTGGAGCAGCTCCGGATCATCTTACCCCTATGTTTTATTCTCTTCAGACATTACCTCATCTTATTGTGTTGTTTATTTATCGGGCATACAATCTAGGCGAGTCACAGTGATCGTTTTTATAGTATCTTTTTCAACTATAATATTATAGGTCTAAATCACAGTATGTGGTCCAGATGCATTTAAGGATTCTGTAGTTGCCCTAATTTTCTTATTAACCTGTTGAAATTATCCAACCTTTGTTCGCCAAACCTCTTAACATTTCTGTTAGTGTTTCCGAGCTCCGAGCGGCTGATGTGTGCATGAAGATGGTAACTAGTCGGACCGGCTTCACAGATAAATAGAAAATACTGAACAATATTAATGATTTAATTATAATAGTTATACAATCCCTCAGCAAAGACTGACTACTAAACAGAGCAGCCTACTATTGTCGCCGCTGGTCTGCAGGCATGGGATTAGGGTCAATATTTTGGGTGACCCTTTTTCTCTTTGTTATCGGGCTGGGTCTGAAATTTTAATGAAAAATTTTAAGGGTTAAATTAAGGGACAAACGTTCAGTGAGCTCTGGCTACCCGATCACTTTGACTGATATATGTAGATGTGACATAATGATGACATGTAGCAAAAACAATCTCTATAATAGATGTCCTATTTTTAACGCATATACTCTTTCAGTTTGTTTGAGTTAAGCATTAGCAGAAGCAGTGGAAAGTGGATGGATGGACCAGTGGCACAAATTCCTCGTGTTTTCATGCTTCGATAGGATTGTTATCGTTAGATGATGCTAACTCGTCCAACAATACGCACTGGAGCAACATGGACAGATTCACGCTCCATAGCATCGCATTGATCGACTAAACCCAACCCTATTTACTAAATAGATTAAGCAGTCTCTTGCGATAGACAAATATGTACATACATATGTAAAGTATAAGAAGTACGAGATCTTCGAATAGTGTTTGGTGCTTGGATATAATTTGAAAAATATATCCAGGAACTGGTGATATTGGAAGCGACGATAGTCTAGTGGTTAAGAATTCTCTCTTACCCGGGAGTCTGGGTTGAAATCCCAGGACGCGCGCTTCTGAGTTTTCGGAGTTATGTGCGTTTTTAGCATTTAAATGTTACACGCTGTAACAATGAAGGAAAACATCGTGAGGAAACTTGCATGTCGAGGAGTTTGCACAACTTAAAGGTGTGTGAAATCTGCCAATCCGCACTTGGCCAGCGTGGTGGACTATTGCCTTAACTTTCTTATTCAGAGAAGAGACCCGTGCTGTAATGGCGTGTTTATAATGGAGAGCATTTCAGTAACATCGCTCAATGAATTAAATCGAGGTAAAATATGTAGTATTGTTTAATGGGAATCACTTTCTGTGACACGCGCTGTGCTCGTTTACGGATAGATATTTATATATTAATCTTTTTCACGATTAAAGTCTACGACAATACTAAAGCCATGGATTTACGGTCATTGGATGAACATTGAATGAAAAAAATATAAGATATACTATAAATATTGACGGTGGTTCATTGTCAACTGTACGAGGATAAAGTTGTGAGCCAATGTAACAGACACAAAAGAGCTTTAGAACGATATCAACTGTGAAAGCCGGTGTTTATGCAAACTCCGAACAGCTTCAAAATGTGCAGAACAACGGAGTCCAGCGTTTAAATGCTGGAATGCCGCCGTACGCGTATTGCTAAAACAACAATATAAAAGCCGCTCTGTACGCGTAAAACTATTACGCCGAGCAAAATCCAGAGGTAAGCCGCTCGGGCGAATAAATAACCTTCCACATACCGAATCTCGAATCGGAATTGTTTATGGTTATAACCCACTCCCTGCTGCGCGACAGCCTGTGAACTAATATTATTCAACAATATTGTTCGCGGAAAAAAGGAACAAATTCGATTCATTCATCTGAGAAAATTCAACCCTGCACAATCCGAGTCGGGTGTTCCGTCCCGGTCATTGGGTTCTCGGATTGGCTTCAGGACGTATTGTTCATAGCGCCGATAACTACGAGTGACGTTTATATTGTATCAGTTACGAAACAACCGAGCGTGAGGGGTGGCTGGGTGGCAAATGGTTTGATACATGTCACAACTATGATACAGAAGTATTCTCTACCAGTCCAAGTTTGGGCCAAGCAGAAGTTAGAGAAGACGGCATTCAATGAAGAATTCATGACATTATATAATTTGCGATTGACAAAGATAATAATACAAATAAATTAAAATTAACTATATGAGATGAATAAATTAAAATTAACTATATGAGATGAATAAATTAAAAGTAATTAAAATAGGAAAAACAACAACATGTTAATGAATTAACTCATAAATAAATACAGATATTTTTTGGCACTGTAGTCTATACATATGTATCAAAATTGTGTAGTGTTAGTGTCCAGAATTAAATAAATAACTAAATTGGAATGGTGATAACGACTAAAGACAAGAAATTTACGGATGTGAATCTCATTCGTCCCTTGCCTCCCTGATGATAACTGGTCCGATGAAGGACATAACGAACACCATGGGAATCGCGATGCAACGCCGCTGCTGAACAAGGGTTTTTCGTCTCGTTTGTATAGCCATAGCGCACCAAGAATACTACTGGAACAATCTCAGGAGTAACATTACTCGAAATGGTTCTTAAATTATTTGTTAAGTATTATCAATTATTGTATACCAAGAATCATTAGCGTAAGCCGGCGTGTTAGGAAAACGTAAGGAAATCTGTCTACCGCAGATAATATTCACAAAGTTATGTCTCCCAATTTATATTCCAGTGTTCAGATCAAGTATGAGCTGTGAGATATAGCCTTAACTTCTCGCACATTCTACGCAGACTCGGGATTAGGATACTTACAAGTTTTCTATATTTATAGCAAATACATTAGTGTCCCACACTTATATTAGTACGTAATCCTCTCGAGTAGACTTTGACATTTACAAACTGCTTGTTAGTGTTGAGTAGTGCCTTAACCAGACGACTTGGGAAGATCGGGAGCGATCAGAAAGTTAAGCAACAATAGGTGCTATTGAGATTTAGATAGCATAGCGGTGAGTAGTTAACAATTTGGCCTCGGGGTGACCGGGTTCGAATTCCAGAGAGCGCACTTCGGACTTTTCGGAGTCATGTCACTCATTATGAAGGTGAAAGAAAGGAAAACATCGTGAGGAAACTTGCATGCCGGTGAGTTTGCAAAACTCAAAGATGTGTGAAATCTGCCAATCCACACTTGGCCAGAGTGGTGGGCTATGGCCTTAACCTTCTTTCAGAGAAGAGGCCCGTGCTCATCAGTATGAGCCCACTGGCTGTGATGAGTTGAGATGATGAAGGTACTATTTAAAAAGGGTTTGGGTGACTGCTAGCAGTGTGTCTGTGTTCCTGATACTATAACTGTCGAGCGTCACTCGAAGTTAGGTTAGCCATTTATTTTAACCGACTTCAAAAAAAGAGAAGGTTCTAAATTAGTATGTATTCGTATGTTAGTATAGATTCGTGTATTTTCTTTATGTTACCTCAGATTTTTTATTGAGTGGACCGATTTTCATAATTCTTTTTTCGTTTAAGAGCTAGTACTTGTCATTTGGTGTTATCATACAGAGAAACCTGACGATAACTTTTGAGTTACTCACTTTTTAAAATTGTACCTTTTTGTTCTTTATCGTTGGATATACCGATTATTTATTTTAATGAGTGGGGAAACTCCCCTGAAATTTTCAGCATGGGCACCGCGTCTCCATTATATCGTATAACACGGCCTCTGAACTCACGCACGTCGAAGCGGCAGTCCGTAAACTAACATTTTTACGTGAAACAAAATACCAGCTTGATTCTCATTAAGAAGTTGACCCGCACCTACTGGCGGCCACTCAAAATGACCCCGTGCAGCTTATTATCGTACTAGTCCAAATAAATATTAATATAAATTAGTTTGGTGAAGTTACCGACGTACTTGGTACAAATACTGTAACATCATCGTAGTCATTATTTTTATATTTTCGACTTTCGTTAAGTGAGGTATCAGTATAATGATGAAATAATGAGATCTAGCTGACCTGTTTATTTATATAAAATGAACCCGCGCACCTTGCAGTCTGCTCTATAACAGCGTACACTTTAAAATAAATGAATTCGAGTAAATGTATGGTGTACGTGGAGATATTTAATTACATACTTCCTGCTAGCACTCTCTGATTTACTACTATCTACATATCTACTATCTGTAGAACAAAAGCTTTTGATACATAATAAACAAAGTATTGGAAATTCCATTTTTAATATTAAACTTATTTTAAACAATTTAGTATTTTAAAGTAAGTACATATTAAATTAAAAATTGCCTTCAAGACTCAGCCGTCGCTAAAGTAACCTATAAATTGTTGCATAACATTTTCCTTCGCCGACAAATCCAAGGCTCTATAAGTCCACACTGTTTATTAGGGTTGGGGTACGCGCGACAGCCCGTAAACTAACATTGCTCGCGACACTTCACGTGTATGTGTGTGTTCTGACATTGCTCGCGACACGCTACAGATATTATGTGTGTGTTCTAACATTGCTCGCGACACGTGTGTGTGTTCACGCCGCTGTCAGGCTTAGGCTGTTCGGATTCTTTCCACGCTATGCAGTTACACGTAAAAAACTCAAACAATGCGGCCATTCTTTGTTTTGCCGTTTCATTTTCGTTAATATCTTCTTCCGTATAGAGGGCACAAAAATCCGTCGGTACCAACTGTTATTGACAGAGGCCTTCGGGTTGCATAACATAACAACTTCTGATACTTCGTTTGGCTAGTGACCACTCCAACAATCCGCTTTGGAGGTGCGTGTTCCGTGCTCTAAGCCTACTCAGTATAGGGAGGAACCCGTGCTCGGTAGTGAGCCGTCGCTGGGTCCAGGCCATGCCTCGCTCTGGCGTTCCTTATGTACATCCGCGGTGATGATCACGTACCCTCAGTTGAGCCGTCTGTTCGTTCGCCTGCTTAGAACATTAAAAAAACCGATCAAGTGTGTTTAGTTCAAAAGTGTCGTTGGCGCTAGTAAAGTTTAAATTGCGAACTACTCGAATCACTTCCTTTACCGGAAGTGACGTCGTTTGTCGGTCTTCTATCTCACGGTACAAACGACAGTCCATGTAACTGATCGCTGTGACATGGAACATATTTGTAAGAAACCACTTTTTCCATTTACAAGTTCGTATGGAAAACAATCCAGATCGAATTTGCATCGAGTATAAGTGTATTTAGTAAGAATATGTTTCAAAACTATGACTTACTTAATTTGTTTGACTAGCCTGTCGGTCTAGTGGTTCTCAGTGAACCGGATTAGTAGTCACTATTCCGGAGGTCATGGGGTCGACCAGCATTTAGTGTGAATTGTTCTGATATATTTAATTATACTAAAGAACTTGTCTGCGGTTGACACGAAACTGTAATTAAATTTAAAAATAAATTGTTTTTGACAGTATTAATGTGTCAAACGTATTGTAGTGTGTGAACAGTTTTTATTAATTACCTATTAAATATTTCCAATCAATTTCCAATGCATTTATACATATACAAGGCGGCTATATGAAAACTTAACTACGGCAAATATCGTAGTGCTCCGTCCGCCTCAATTTTGCTTCAATTATGTATTTGATTTGTTAGAGGTTGCATTTTGGCTTATCTCGAGGGCGGCTGACCCGATGCCTATACCGGAGCGAAGTGAAGACAGTTTCTAGTACATACAGTCGACATGAATGACAAATCGTGACATTCGTAATCAATGAGCATGAACAAACGTCGCAGTGGACAATAAAATCCATTATGGGTGTTATCGCAGACTGTCTGACCATCTGTCTTCGAGCTAAAAACCTCCCGACAGCAGAGACCTTATATCTTACTAAATGTCGCCACTAATCTTTTCCTTAGTCAGTCCATTAGTTTTCATGTCACTTTTACATTGTGGAGGTAGGTATTATGAGACGCGGTTATTGTGACGAGCCTGTAGATCAGTCGGTGGCCGCGTCAGTTGGGCGCCGCGCAGCCGCACCGCCGCGCGCCGCGCAGCCGCACCGCCGCACCGCCGCGCCGCTTGCAAGGTTTTTAACTTTACGCCATATCTTTTGTGTATTAACTTTTAAATTAGGAAATTTGATACTAACCCTTGATATCAAACGTTGTAACATTCGTAAACTTTGTAATTAACAATGTTTATGTGTTGAAAAAGGAAAATAAAAAACAGAGTTTTCTTACCACAATGAGTTGCCGCGTTGTCTAAAACGGGACCAACAGTTGCAACTTATTGTTACACATGAAATAATTAATAAATAGGCCTAATAAGAACATTAAAAAATATTAGATTCCGCCCGCGGCTTTGCTCGAGTTTTAAGTACACTGTTAAAAGGTAACGTACGTTTTGTTCTACACCATAATCTATCTATGTACCAGAATTCATCCAGATCGGTTAAATAGTTGTACGTCCTGCGGCTCATCTGCACTTGGCGACCAGATATAGCTCAAACGGGTCCAGTTACAGTAGCTCGTGTCTATCAAATAATTTATTTATTTAACTTTATTTTATAACAAAAATGCTGGTACAAAGGCGACCTAAATAAGGTTACTCGTAACAACATCTTTTACCAAGCAAACTTTCCGCAAAAACAATGATGGCGGCGTAACGTTACTCGCTGTTACTATGCGTGCCGTCCTCGCCTCTAACCGTGAAACACTTAACTAAGTAATAATTATGATGTTTTATATCAAGTATTAGTGTTTCTTTTTTATCTACCCTAATATTATGAAAAGGAAAGATTGGATTGTTTGACTTGAATAGACTTCGAAACTACTCGACTGATTTAAAAAAATCTTTTACCATTAGAATCCTACATTATCCCCGATGAACATATGCTATATTTGATACGAGAAAAAATAAGTATCCGCTTCAAAATTTCGACATTGTAGCCCAACGTGTGAAACGAGGGCCAAGAAAATCCTTATGTCGCGTATGCTGCGGATATTGTTAATAATAGAGCAACGTGATGTACTACAGTTTTATAGAGGACATCAATATCTACTAATAAGTCCGCGATACCAAATGTCTAACTGTTAGTTATGTCATAATAACTACTTTTTTGGTAACTGGCTCTTCCGAAGCGAAGCGAAGGTAGTTTTTAGTATTCAATAAATTAGTAGTTGACCACAATCCCGCCCGATGGTGAGCAGCGACGTGGTCTGGGTGGTAAGGCGCACTAATTCAGCAAAAGTCTATTCACTCTTGGTTCCAACACTTTTACGCTCTAATTGAACGGGAACACTGCCGCTGGTAACTTATTCCATTCCTTCGTAGCGCGCATGATAAAACAAGGTGTATCATGTTGGCGTCCGATAATTAAATAAATAATCAATTGTCATTATAGTTATATGGTTTCAACCCATCGATGGCCCACTACTGAGCGCGGGTCTCTACTCATACTAAGAAAGCCTACAGCATACTCCACCGCGCTGCACCAACGCGGATTAGGGGAGGAGTTAGTGGACAACCCAAGGATCGGAAGTTATGCCGCCTGTAGGCCTTCAACATGGCTTAACAATTGCTATCTTACGACAACCAACGGGACCGACGGCTTTATGTACCCTCCGAAGCACGGAAGCGTTCAGAAAATTTTTGCCACTAGCGGTCACCCATCGTCCTGCCGACCGCGCCTACTGTTCCTTTAGTTTATCAATCGGTTAAAAACGGAACAAGCCGCCAGCCTATGAACGCTTCATATTGATAGTTAGATCGGGTCATAAATTACAAAAAAGATATTGA
>DWJZ01000576.1:0-30568 GCA_018249125.1 Asbolis capucinus
TCTCCAGCATGGCGGTTTCCTTACGATGTTTTCCTTCACCGTTATAGCGAGTGACATTGAAATGCTTAAAACGCACATAACTCGGAAAAAACAGAAGTTCGCGCTCTGGGATTCGAACCCGGACCCCCCGAGTAGGAGGCCGAATTCTTAACCACTAGGCTATCACCACTTTTTTTCTCATGTCATGATTTTACTCTTGCGTATTAAGTCAGTGTAATTACGTGTTACAATTAAGTGGTCGTGTTTAGGTATATCATACCAACCAGTTTTAACCTCGTTTTAGAGGGTAGTGTCGTGGGGCCCACCGATCCCCTTTGTGTGATATAGACACACAGAGTTACTTTCAGATTTATAACATATAGGATACATAAAATTTTGTCTCACATAATATTAAAAAATCTTATTATCACCCTATTAGAAAGGTACACATCTAGGTACTGCATCTCGCACTCGGCTTGTTTTTTCGATGCGAGTGGTAAATCCCATTATATTTTTATGGGACAGGTAAGTAATGGTTGTAGTATATACAGTCCGTTTTTCTCATCCATACAAAACTTATAATCAAACCAATGAATGTCTAACAGTGGCGTTATTTCATTTGAGCATTTGTATGGGAACCGCTATCGCCAAACTTTTACATAAATTTGTCATATTCCATATTGTACTATTAAAGTAAAAAATACTTTATTCGTCGTTTATAATTTATTCAAGAGATTGTTACTATGCGCATAGTATTTTTTTATAACTTATATATTTATAACACATAGACAGTAAATTTAACGACTTTTGTCTGCTAAAGTGTAAAACTATAAACTAAAACATAAATCTACAAAAACATATTTGTTCTTGCCTTTATATTTGCGAAATCGTCTGTCAACAGTTTTGTATCCTTGTTGTCTAATTCATGTTCAATTCCAACTTTACCTAAATTACTTAGCATTTGCTAGAGCACTATTGACTTTGTACTTCCACATTCAGGTCATATTCAAAATTGCAATTATTAGCGAATTTATGACTCCAACATTTTAAATGCTCAGGCTGAAAAGACGGTGTCCAAAACAACGATGCTCAGCCCTTAAAAAGGAATTCCTTTCCTGAAAATATGTGGACCAATAAAGAAAAGACATTTGTATTTCACGTCAACTCTTATTTGTCTAATTATTGTCGTGTTTTGGTTCCATTGGCTAGATTCATCTTTGACACTGCTGTTAACCAATCAACATTGTATGTTGTCGTGTACGATAGTTTTTATCTATTTTTTTAGATTTGATTCAATGAGTACTTAGGAGCATTTACAGTGCGGTCGAGTTCAAAGCCTGGTTCAATATTGGCAGCGTTGCTTATTCGCGTGTTCATGTTTTTCGGTTTTATGCTGTGAGCAGTAACTGAGTTGCAGAGGAAACTTTTCACGATGAAATACTCATTCCTACTTGGAGTAGGCATACTGTTCCTGTCGGGTAAAATATCGTATTTTTCTTATTAATTAAAGAATCATGTCGACGTCAGCTTTCTATGTCTCGGAAGTATGTACAAGAAACCTTTTTTCAATAGAATGTATTCAGCAAGCGTTGACTTTAATTAGAAAATAAAGCTTTGTATTAAAATTGTAGCATAGTTTATTAAAAGTGATATTATTTTAACATTTTGACTTAACCCCGTGTTGCCCGGCGTCTGCTAGAACATATCGTGATTAACGAAATAACCTGAAAAATTGGCATGTCACCTATGTCCTGTAAAGCAGTGGAACTTAAGACAATATTTTTAGTATAATCTCATGGGTATAGGCACACGAGTTAAAATAATAATATTTATTTAATAAGTCCATGATTACATCAACATCACATTAAATTAAAACTTACCTACTTAAATAAATAAATGAAATGAAATCAAGTAAAATTATAAAGGAATTACATTGACTAAAGTTTAAAAATTTAAATTATGTCATTTAATTAACTGTTTAAAATTACATGTGCACAAATTCATAATTACATATAAGTAATCAATAAGATTAAAATTACATTGATAATTTGATATAATTGCATAAAACCTTCGTATATTACTTTTTTATTTCTATATTTTTTGACAGGCCGGTTGGTCTAGTGGTTAGTGGACCTGACTACTACACCGAAGGTCGTGGGTTCGATTCCCACCCGGGTCAAACTTTTCAGTAATGAGCAGGAATGTTTGTTCTGTGTGTCTGGGTGTGTAATAGAAATATCTATTTAATAATAATAATAATAAAAACTTTATTTCAGACCATGGATCCATAATTGTGTTAGTATGAATGTTAGTAAATTGTACGGAATTCATTCATTACAATATAGGTCCCGTCGCAACCTTTGCCAAAAAAATGTTGCAAGGTTTAAGTATGTATTTAAAAGTATATGTATGTTTATCAGTTATCTGATCACCATAGCACAAGCGAACGCTTAGTTTGGGGTCAGATGGGCGTGTGTGAGTTGTCCAAAGATATTTATTTATTTATTATTTATTTTAGTTTTTTATGCCTCTATTTTAAATTTAAGATTAAAATTTCGTCATTGAGCCATTTATTCAGAATCAACAAGACTAATGGACATGCAGGTTGATCCATTGCCTTAGTATGGGTCCATCAAGCCATTCCGCCTCTGTCCGCAGTCTTATATCTTATATACATATATTAAAAATAAGACCCATAGAGGGGTAAGAATAATATTCAATATTCATCAATTTCATGTTTTATACTTGGTTATTATTAGAAGGAAAATGACAGTCTGTAGGAGGGACATGTTTATAAATTGTTTGATCAAAACAAATGTACAGTTTTTTCCTCAAGACTGCGACTGAAAGAAGCTAGTGTCAGTTATAGTTTGTTTCCTTGTGTTCTTCATTTGTAAAATTAGCAGACGACATGCTGTGTTGTACAATATAATAAAGAGATGGAAATCATTAATTAATATTCATAGAAAAGCCTATTGCATTAACAGAAGCTTTACTCATAAATTCCTAAGCTAAATTCTACCATTTTGATACTATCAGAACATTGATATAAAATATGTTAACTATGTATAATTCCAAGTTTGTTATGACCCATGGTGTTATTGTTGCAGGGACAGTCCGTGCTCAGGATGCAGACACGGCAACAGTAGACGCAGATCTGGGGGCCTCACGTGAGGGCTCTCGCACAGGTGATTCATTAATATTAAATTGTTTATTTACTCATTTTATTGTAGTGTATCGTGGATCTCAAGCTAGCTTTATAAATTTTGTTAAATTAATTTATCCTAACTTTAAATGTCCAATATTAATAGACCTATGGTAAATATTATATTAATAATATGATACCATTCTGAACTGTCAGTAATAGTTTGGCTGAACTTTTAAAGTGATATAGAGATGATTTCATATCTTTTGTTATACCTATTGATAACAAATGTTTAAAAATTTGGAAGAGTAGATGAAATACTTCACTAAAGCATGGATTAAATATTTTAATTTCATGATAATTTTATGTTTGGATTTGGGTTTAATATTACCTTATCAGAGGCTATCTGATAGGCGTACTGCATTTATATTAATGTACTATATTATAAACGTAGATAAATTTCCGCTTATACAGATGTGTTAATCCACTGTAGATAATTAAATGCTACATATGAGGTCAGTAGTTTGTTAAAAGTTGTCCATCTGTAAACAAACGTGGAGTCGATCGCCGTCATCGCTTGTATCCGGCGTCGGCGGCCAGCACGCGAACCCGCTCCTTGAGCCACGCGGAATCTCGAATGCGATGGTCGAGCCGCACCAAGGTGCTGGAGGCGCTTGGAACGTGCCCGCTCGTCGCCCACCACCCGTACCTATATAAATAATAAAAAAAAAATATATTTTATTGCAACTACGTAGCAGTTTCTATATCGAAGCTATGAGTGGCTTTGATAATGTAGTAGTCAGATCACGTAAATAAAGTTGAGCATGGTTAAACCGTCACGTACTCTTGTGAAGAGGTGAGAGGGGCGGGGAACTTGTCTCGAGGTCCTTGACGGAATAGGTCGCGCACCCGCTGCAAGAGTTCTTCTGCCGGGGCCTCGCCATCCTGCCGGTGGAACTTGTCGGTCACCGTCGCCGCTGCAACGTACCAAGCGAAAATACATTGGGGCAGGACCGAGGATGAAGTTACAATAACATGTTACATGGAGAGATGAGAGGCTCTATTAAATTGTCTATTGGATAAGTTACAAATTAAGCGGATATAATGCAAGTTACGTAAAGCGAGTGGCTTGATCGCCGAGACGTGAGAGCGACCCAGCTCGCACTGAGATGCGAAGCGCAACTTGAAGGAACTAGGGTGTAGCGGCGCCGATGGCGGGGGCGGTGCCAGTGACGGCCGCTCGGATTCTTCCGTGTGCCCCGTCGACATCTCGCCCTTGGATCGACTTACAGTACTGCGAGTGACTAAGTGATCGATGTAGTCCCAGCGTTGCCCATAGCGACGCACCAACTTCACGTCTCTAGCGAGTCTCACGGTGCCTGGCTCCGGGCGGCTGGTATCGGCGCAATGGTCGCACAATATATCTCTGTTACCAAAATACCGAAGACCCCATTTTTTAAATTTACAGATTCTCATTCCTGTGAAATGAAACAAACCTTCCATTTTATGTGATATAGGCAATTAAATAGTGTATAGAGTTAGTAGTAAGGGGAGCATTGTTATGAAGGTAGTAATCATGTACTGGTGGACTTTTCAGATGCCGAGGCGGTGCTGCGCGAGGCGGAGGCGATCTCACCGGACGGGCTGAGCGTGGCGCAACAGCGCGAGATGCGTGAGCGAGCGCAGAATTACACCTTCCAGACAGAGGTCAATCGTATGATGAAGCTCATCATCAACTCGCTTTATAGGAACAAGGAGGTATGTACAATCCGCCTTAAACCGTTTCTTTGATGGTGTCATTGAAGCTTAGATTAATGTGATGTAACACGATTCAGATCTTCCTCCGGGAGCTGATCTCGAACGGGTCGGACGCGCTGGACAAGATCCGGTTGCTGTCGCTGACGGATCGTAATGTGTTGGACGCCAACTCCGACCTGAGCATCCGTATTAAGGCGGATGCTGAAGCGCGGCAGCTGCACATCATCGACTCTGGCGTGGGTATGACGGCGCGCGACCTCGTCAATAACCTCGGCACAATCGCCAAGTCTGGCACCGCCGACTTCCTCTCCAAGATGCAAGACTCGGAGAAGGAGAACGCGCAGGAGATGAACGACATGATCGGCCAGTTCGGCGTCGGCTTCTACTCGGCTTTCCTGGTGGCGGACCGCGTGACGGTAGTGTCGAAGCACAACGATGACTCGCAGCACGTGTGGGAGTCGGACGCGAGCTCATTCAGCGTGGCGCAGGACCCGCGCGGCGACACGCTGCGGCGAGGCACCCACATCACGCTGCACATGAAGGAAGAGGCGGCCGACTTCCTGCAGCCTGACACCATCCGCGCGCTCGTGCAGAAGTATTCGCAGTTCATCAACTTCCCGATCTACCTATGGGCCTCGCGTACCGAGACCGTAGAGGAGGCTCCCGAGGACGACGCGGACAAGCCCGACGACGAGGAGGATGCGCAGGTACCTTTAAACAAATACTATATTACACTCGGGAGCTTGACACAGTCAACGTGTGCTATGGGCTTGAGACTAATACCGTCGAATGATTCGACAGTTTGCCTGTAGTTTGCCATTGATAAACTAAATGCTGATCTATAACTGGTCCGACAGTGACAGACAAAGTAACAGAAAACAAAAAAGAAATGTTGAAATTCGTCGTGATCGAGTGAGTATCGAGGCCCGAAACTTAGGTTTAACCATGGACGAATCACTTCGATTTGAAACTTATGTTATAATGTCGTGCGTTACTGTTTCTATCCTCTGAAAGTACAGAATTAGAAACTTCATAGACATTAGGCTCCGCACACAATTATGTAAAAGTATAGTGATTTCAAAATTTATTTGCGCTGACTCTGTGATAGGACCTAGCCTGCTAGCGCGTTCACAGTACCTAATCCAGCCAGCGAGTATTTTACACTCGCACGATACAAATTCGCAATATCACCCCGAGCCCACGTCACACCTTTTATTAAGAACACGAATATTCTAAAAATGAATTTTCGTAGACAATTGCATCTTGCCTCATTGTTATTTGGCATCGTAAAAGAATTTCCCACCATTCTCATACAGCTACTTATGGGGGCTCAAAAATTATAATACTTGTTATGTCACGAAATCCCCCGTCTTTGAATTGATATATTATCATCGATACAGCACCACGGCCTTTCGTGGCGGCTTTAAGTTTAACGCCACGAAATGTTGGAACAATTCACCTCCACCTATTCGCAGCCCGAAATCAGTAACAAACGTAAGATACAAATATAAACTACACCCATTAAACTTGCAGAAACATCTGTAACATACACTCGCACCGCACTCACACATACAGACGCACACAAACATCCACGCACGTACAAACTAAGACTAAACCTAATTTTTACTGCCATTAAAACACCTTCAAATATAATATTTGCAGGCAGGATCAGAACAATGTATATAACGGATTTATATTTCTTACATTTTATGAAACAACATAATGGGGTATACCTCCGCAGGTGGAGGATGCGACAGAGGAAAAGGCTGAGCCCAAGAAGACTGAGAAGACGGTGTGGGACTGGGAGCTGATGAACAACAACAAGCCCATCTGGACCCGCAAGCCCAGCGAGGTGGGCGACGATGAGTACACGCAGTTCTACAAGAGTCTCACGAAGGACACCACTGCACCCCTCGCCAAGTCAGTACTCTTATCCACCAACTCTACAATTTTTTTTATGGATTTCATACACCAATTCAAGTTTTTGTCGTAGCAATACGTCAAGTACGTCAAATACCTACTACGTAGTGATCGTGGCCGACCCTCGAGACCGATGCAATTTATTATACTGACTGGAAACTTTGATGACGGTAAGGTTCGGTCCCTGTAGGCTTCTCGGTTCTTTTGCACTGCAGTAAGCATGTATTCTTTGTTCGGGTCACCTTCACTCGAATAACCTACCGGTTCCCTTGTTCTCAGGGCGCACTTCGTGGCGGAGGGCGAAGTGACGTTCCGCGCTCTGCTGTTCGTGCCACGCGTCCAGCCCGCGGACAGTTTCAACCGCTACGGCACCAAGACGGACCACATCAAACTGTACGTTCGCCGCGTCTTCATCACGGACGAGTTCAACGACCTCATGCCCAACTACCTCGCCTTCATCCAGGGCATTGTGGACTCAGACGACCTGCCACTCAACGTGTCCCGCGAGACACTGCAGCAGCATAAGCTCATCAAGATCATCAAGAAGAAGCTGGTTCGCAAGGCGCTGGACATGCTCAAGAAGATCCCCGACGACGAGTACGATCACTTCTGGAAGGAGTACTCCACCAAGTGAGTCTATACTATTAATATTACCATCTATAAATATTGCACTGCACCATTGTAATCAACTCACATATGACACATATTACCTGTATTGAAGAGTTAGGATTGACCCTGCCTACGAGCAGAGGGATCTCGCGTTGAACACTATTCTACAAAAGTTAATAGTGATAGTATTGGTCATGCCGTCTGCACCTCGGGCGAGCCTACCATAACAACATTAGTGTGTAAGTGCTTATTGATACTAATAAAGTATCTTCGTCTATGTTTGGCATCCACCAGCAGTGTAGTGTAATGTGTGATGGTGTTGTCCGCAGCGTGAAGCTGGGCGTGATGGAGGACCCGTCGAACCGGTCGCGGCTGGCGAAGCTGCTGCGTTTCCATTCGTCTCACTCGGAGGGCATGACGTTCCTGCAGGACTATGTGGCGCGCATGAAACCCAAGCAGAACCACATCTACTACATCGCCGGCGCCAGCCGCGCTGAGGTACCATTACAGTGTTGTAGTATATGGATGTCACATCTGTTAGCTGGCTGATGAATCAATATAAATAACTTTTTTAATTAATATACACTGTTGCTGGTTTCTTTTGTTGCATTCATACTTAGTGTGCTGTGTATTGCCGGAGATGGTAATCTATGGCAAATTAATTATAAATTAATCTTCAATATTCTGGAAATCTTGTGGATGTGTGCTGAGAAGTTTGTTATCACTAAAGAACTGATCTGAACTTGCCTGCTTAGTGGACCAGCGATTGGAGTTGAGACTTGATGTATATGCTGTGTGCGTTGCAGGTGGAGAAGTCTCCGTTCGCAGAGCGGCTGGTGCGTGCCGGGTACGAGGTGCTGTACCTAGTGGAGGCCGTGGACGAGTACTGTCTGTCCTCGCTGCCAGAGTACGACGGGAAGAAGTTCCAAAACGTTGCCAAGGAGATATTCGACCTCGAGGAGAGTCAGTATCTTTACCCTGCAATGTATAAATTTTTATGTAAAACTAGTTTCTGCTTGTGGTTCCGTCCGTGCCATGTTTTCCAAACTATAATCTATCCCTGTGCCAAATTTCGTATACCTTGTTATACCAGTGATTACGTTTCAAACAAAAACGTGTACATCATTACAGGAGAACCTACAATCGAGACAGTTGTGTCCTATGTTAATTGCCTGGTTGTTGTCTATTTATGTACCAAATTTTACATTATGTTTTTTAACAGTTTTATGAAGAAAATTTATAATAAATCATATCAGGATATCATCCCAGGAGAACTTAAAACCGGGATAAAACCTATCCTATGTTAATTTCCTGGTTTTATGTTCATTTATTTCCGTGGATCTGTGTGCCAAATTTCACCTTAATCAACTCAACGGGTAGCACATGAAGAAGAAACACATCTAAACATACTCACAAACTTTAAAACTTCTAATATTAGTAGGAAGTAGGACTTAGAGCAAGTAGTATTTTAAAGTATTCATAAAACATTTAAAATGGCATCAAATATTTTTACAACTCGTTTAATTGTGGTTAATTGAGATAATGCCTGTTGTCGCATGTGCTGTCCGTCGATTGTCATATTTGATTGTAACGTTCGGAAATTGTGATATTTGACAGGCGATGCGAAGAAGGATGAGTTCGAAGCGTACAAGAAGGAGTTCGAGCCGCTGACGAAGTACCTCGGCGACAAGTTGAGCGCGTGGGTGACGCGCGCAGCCGTGTCGCGGCGGCTGTCGCGCTCGCCCGCTGCGCTCGTCGCCACCGTGTTCGGCTGGACCGGCAACATGGAGCGGCTTGCGCTCTCCAACGCGCACCAGAAGGCGGACGATGCGCAGCGCAAGCACCACCTCTCGCAGAAGAAGATGCTCGAGATCAACCCGCGGCACCCCGTCATCCGCGAGCTGCTGCGGCGCGTGCGCGACGACCCGGACGACCCCGCTGCTCTGAGCGCCGCGCGCACGTTGTACCGCACCTCCGCGCTGCGCTCCGGCTTCATGCTGCAGGAGGGGCAGGCTGGAGACTTCGCCGACGCCGTGGACGGCATGCTGCAGTTGTCGCTCGGCCTGCCTTCCGACGCCGTGCCCGAGGACGAGGACTTCGCTCCGGAAGCGACGCCCGAAGAAGATGACGCCGAAGAGCCGTCGTCGGACGACCGCGACGAGCTTTAGGGGGGAGGCGGTGACGCTGTCACGTTACATTTTTAAGTTGGAGATCGAAGTGCCGTTTCGATCCATTATAAGAACTCTTCTGGAAACAAGATTCAGTAAATTTAGGTGAAACGGTTATACACAACTTATTCTAAATTTATTAAACTTAATTATTTTTACGACAGACCACAACCACCGTTATAACACTTGTGAAAGGATATATGTAAATGCGTTAAGTGTCTGTGTTAGACTGAAACTGCGATACCAGTGTTTGATAATGTAGTAATTTCAATAAAGGCAACCGGTGCGTCGACCGGTATGGCGAGTCTCGGACCGCACGACACACTACGCCGCAGGGTCGCAGGTGGCCGGGAGCCATTACTATCCAATATTATGCTAATTGTTCACAAATGTCATTTTCTATATTTTATCGATACTGGTTGTGTGAATGTGTAAAAGATTAGTATATGATTTAATTTCAAATGGATTGTTGTGAGTAAGTTCGCAAGCATGACGCATTTATAGGAAGCCACGCCGCCGGCCGCCAGCTCGCCGCCCGGGCGACGTGTGGCGGCTTTAAGACTGTTATTTTTGTATTTGCTGTAAAGAAACTGCATGACATGTGATTGTAAATAAATCTTAATATTTATTAATATTAATAATAGTTTTAATTTTCCCATCCTCTTGAACCATTTTAGAACCATGTTGTTATGTAACAATATAATACGAGCAGCGTCTCTATTCTCGGTGTGAAAGCGATTTGGATTTTTTCCATACAAAATTGAAAAAATATTTAAGCTTACAAAAATAGCATTTGTCTGAAGGGGCCTTCAGGGCGGGTATGATCGTGTGACTCGCCTGTCCGTTTTATCCGTACCTTATTAATTTTATAAATTCGAAAGTACCTCGTGTCTATTACATTTTCAGATTTAAACTACCGGACCGATTTTGATGGAACTTTAAAAAGGTAGAATATGGAAAATAGGCTAGGTACTTCTTATTGCGAAAAAACAGAAGAGGTTGAAGGAAGGGGATGAAATTTTGTATAGAAGTTTTTCATTATAAAAAATATAACTACGATAATTTATACTTTTTATTCCGTTTAATTCCCGGGTTTCCTTGGGACAGAGGAAGAAAGCTTGTATGAGAATTTTCTTAAATATCGATCGATTTGCTTTGCGAAAAAGGCAAAATAATGTGCATATTTCGATATAAGCTCGTGAGTGATTCGTGTATATGTTTCCCTTAAATATGAAATGTACATATCCTGAATATAAAACGTACAATATAAATTCAGCGTTTCTCTAATTTTATGCTATAAAGTATAGAAAAGAGGGATGAAAGTTTACTTAAAATATCTCTTAAATATGTGTAGTGTTTATGTTTGGAATGACTTTAAATCTCGAGAAATACCTACTTCACATTTAGCATATTTTTTATTCCTAATTACATCGGGGTTCCCTTGGGACACGGGATGAAAGTTTGTATGGGATTATTTGGTCCACTGGTAATAAAAAAATAATGTCTGTGTAAGCAAAAATGCGGGTACAGCTAGTTTTAAATAAAATCGTCATCTACTAAACCGGCCTTCCTTCTTTCCCACCCTCGCCCAACTCCTGTGCAAGTACGAATCTTCGATCAAGGTTGAAGTTTTATTGCCTAATGTAGTCATACATTTCTTTATTTTAGAAATTGTACTCATAGCTTTGGAATTAAGTGAATTACTGACGGTGTTAGGGTATTAGACTCTCCAGCCATCTAATATTAATAACTAGGTTTGATTGTCACTTCACTATATATTTTGTTATTAATTTTGAACTCGAATTTTTATTATTAAATTTAGACTTTGGTTAAATGAGCTTTTGGTTCCAGAGGCGAAAAAGATGCATTTCATAACACTAACTACTTTATAATAGTAATTGGTAATTAACTTGGAATACACGGTCCCGAGACTGCTGGTCACGTACTGATGCGAAAATGCACTACTGCTGAGCTGCTGTTCGGTGTTACTCCGAACAGAGGGTTTTTAGTATAAAATAAATCCCCAAAATAATGACGTTTAGAAGTTTTAATATACTTGCATGGATTCTGTTTCATTATCAGGAATATGTAGGGCCCCTTTTTATGTGGTAAACAGGCAAACGAGCTGACGGGTCACTTGATGGGAAGTGAGCAACACCGCCCATGGACATTAATAACAGCAGACTAGGGTGTTATTAACACGTCTGCCAGGAAGTAATAAACCCGTTTATGCAAGAAAGAAACAAGAAGCGGTACATTGGTAAAGCAACGGATCAATAACGACAGCAACAGATCTCAGGTACAAGAGCAACATACCATTTCAGGTTGGGTAACAGAAGAAGAATGAGAAGGATGTTTGAAGGACGGGGAGAAAGAGATTTCGCTTCAAGCCCCCAGCCCGAATACGACGAATAATTTGGCTGCTGATTCAAGCAAAAGGGTGGTAGCCAACCAGACGGGCTTCACTAAAACATAATGATCCTTCCGCAAAGCCCTACCACTGATCAGCGGTCTTCTGTACGCCTTTTACGACACCCTGGCAGGTCAGCATGGGTTGGGGTTGGTATTTTAAGCCGCCCCAATACGGTAATCCCCCTCAGGTCATTCCCGTTGTGGTCCCGTACGAACCGGAGGAAAATAATACAAGAAAAACAAGTATATTAACAATAAATATATTCAGATAGAAACATTAGTATTGGCTAAACGGCTTGGCCGTACATTGTACTAACTATAATACAGGGTTCACTTTTTACACTTATTTTGCTAATACTTAAAGCAAATAGTGAATACTGAGTTACTTTAGAAACTGGCGTGTTTATGTTATCTCATTATTTATGATGGTTTGATGTCTATTAATGTTATTTGTTTCGTTTTTATTAGGAAGATTATATGTAGGTATAGGTTATGTTGATCATAGAATAGTTTTTTAATTGTTATATATATTTGTTATCTACAATCTAGGACTTGATATCGTTATTTTTTTACTTCCACTTGGTGAGCTATTGGTTTCTAAGACTAAAAAAAAGGTTTGACTTGATAGGGATTAAAACGTTTTTTTCTATTGTTTAAACTGTTACTAAACAACGAGCGGGTGAGACTGCTCGATATATTGCCAGTCTCCATACCTAAGGCAAACAATTCCATTGATGCCACTGGTATGACGCAAAATGAGCATATTATGTGTAATCGACATTTTGCTGTTAATGCAGGGAAAATAGTAGATTGCCTATATATATATATATATTTGCCTGCTCATCGCATATATATATATATATATGCGATGAGCAGGCAAACGAGCAGACGAGTCACCTGATGAGAAGTGATCACCGCCGCCCATGGACGTTAATAACACCAGACTGAGGTGTTACTAACGCGTTGCCTGCCACCCGTATACGCGGGGAAGAGAAAGAGACAAAGGAATGTTACATTACTAAAGCAACTTGTATCAATAACGGCAGCAACTGATCCCAGATACACCAACAGTATACCACTTCCGGACGGGAGACAGAAGAAGAATGGGGAGGAGGTTGGGTGAAGGATGGGGAGAAAAAGAGGAAAACTGGCTCTCAAGCCCACAGGGGGAACATGACGAATCGTTTGGCAGTTGAATCAAGCAAGAGGGTAGTAGCCAGCCAGATGGGCTTCACAAAAAAATAATAATTCTTCCACGAAGCCCTACCGAGCTGACTTCTGTATGCTTTCTACGGCACCATGTGAGCCATCATAGGATTGGGGTTCATTTTATTATCATTATTATTAATGAGAGTTGGTAGAGGCCAAAGATATTACACCAGATCAAATTGATTATCTTAAATCAATTATACATTTGGTGTGCACCACGACCAGGCTACATGCACATTCATTTGGTTAAATGACAATGTTACTTCATTATTTGCTTAAAGTATTTCGTTTCAGTGTTGTAATGCTAGTCTTAAAATATTTTACGGGGCAAGTAGCGGCACTTTGTTTTTTTATTCTATAGAATGTGATGTTATCAGTTCCCGATTAACACCCGTCGCTCCATGCGACAATAATGTAAGTCATTTTTACTAGTAAAATTGTATGAATAGGTCCGTTCACATTATGCATCCGAATAAGCTTTCTGTCATCTGGTGCGAGCAGCGACGGGTGGGATCAGACGGGCAGAAGCGGCGCGGCGTGCGGGGCGGGCGAGCGATCCGCCAGTTTGGCGCGATTGTAGAGCAACACGCCGAGCGCCGCTAATGCCATACCCGCCAAGTTGAGTGGCGGCGCGGGGTTGCGCAGTAGTAGCAGCGAGGCCGCAACCACCGCCGCACGCTTCGCCGCCGACGCCACTGCGTACGTGAGCGGCGTCACACGCGACAACACGCTGAAGGCGGCCGCCGCCTGCAGCCACGCCAGCGCGCCGTCCGCTGCTAGCAGCGCGCCCGCCGACGCCCAACCACTCGCCGGCCGCGCCGTCGACAGCCGCGCTGCGTCAAGTGCTAGCCACAGCGGCACCACCGGCACCAGAGCCAGTCCGCTTAGCGTCTGCAGCAACCGCAAGTGATGCAGGCTGGTGTCGCGCAGCACGCGTTTCGAATAGATGTGCTGCAGCGAGAGTAGCGCGGCAGCCGCCAGCGCAGCGCCCAACCCCAACGCGTGGAAGCTGAGCTCGGTGGCGGATGCGACGGCCACTCCGCTCGCGATGACCAGCAGCGCACCCGCCACGCGCCTCGACACGCGCTCGCCCTGAAGTGCCCACGCCAGCGCCGCCGTCCACAGAGGCGTCGTCGCTTTCACTGTCGACAAGGACACTTACACTTTACAACTCATTCCAATTAAATTTCCTAGCCCGTCTTATGGCACTATTTGATTGGCATAAAATGTATCCTAAAATAAGTGCAACTTCCCTCTTACTGGTAGTTTCCAGAAATGCTGACTTAATCTTACAATACAAGTAACCAGCAAAAATCTATAGAGAACTCTACAGTACCAGAACCTCTGAGCTTCGGTAAATGAAATAAAGAAGACCTGAAGAGCAAGAAAGAACACCCATACAGAAAAAGCCTGTGCTTCATTTAACAACATGAAGAAAGTTTTATGCTGTTGCTGACTTTATGAGCTTGAAGTCACTTTGAGTTAGGATTCTCCTATGCTACACCTGACTATTGCAATATGTGGTTGCGAAACATGGTTACTAATAGAAGATACCAAACAAGTCTAGATGCATCCGGAATGTGATGTTATCATTGCATGCTTCACATCAGTTGAACACAGAAAGTCAGAAATGAGATCATACTCCAGCTAGTCTTCATGCCCCGGCAGCTACTACATACCATTGAGAAGTGTAAGATCAAATACCTTGGCCAAGTGCTAAGGCATGATGGGTATCATCTGCTCCAACTCATCATGATGGGCAAGGTGAGAAGGAAGAAGTGTGCTGAATGTCACAAAAAGACATTGCTAAGAAACAAGGAGTGGACATGCATCAACTCTGTCATACAACTATTTTACTTGGCCATGGAGAAAGAGAGGTTCAAGGAACTAATTGCCAACCTTCAGTAGTAAAGAGGCACAATAAGAATATGTAAAACATGAATCTAAATAAGTGATTAAAAACATATAATTTAAAAAAATAATTTGGCTTATCTTTGAGTAGTTATCACAATTAAATTCAGAGCTGTGTATTCATTGTATAACATCACTCCCATGAAATTGTTTCAAACAAATAGAGCTACAAGTGATGGTAACCACTGTGGAAGAATAAAATTTCAACTTGACACCTTCAGATGTTCTTCTAGTTATGGCACACAGATGTGAGTTCAGAGTCATACCAATGATTCTAGCCCATAAAAGCAAACATAGCATACATCACATAGTCCATGTACCAATATTGAAAGATACACAGCTTACAATGAAATTATTCAGCATGCATGTTAGGAAGTATGAGCTGGTTGGAACAGATCAGGGTTCAATTCCCTTTTAAAATAATATGGACTATATGTTACAGATTATGTAGTTATTTCCTATACTCTTATTAAATAGAAACCATTAGTAGCAATATTTAATTTGTTTACCTGTGTGAGCATAGGAGATTGGTACTTTCCATATGGAGACCTGGGAGAAGGCAGTAGTCGCAAATTTGGCGAGCGCAAGCGGCACTAGAGCGCGCAGGTAGAAGCCGCGTGGCAGAGGCGGGGTGGGGCGCACGCCAGCCAGCGCCAATGCGGGGATGCTCAGCACCGCTGTGGCTGCTAGTTGCACTAATGTTAACGTCAGCGGGAATGGCAGCTGAGCCAGCACCAGTTTACCCACTACATTGCTGCCCGAACTCAGCGCGTACCAAGCCACCAGCAGGGCACCCACCGTGCACGTCTCACGCCCACACCATGACCGCATTCTCATCTGTTTATGCTCATCTCCTCGCTGCTCTCATCATTTTAAGCCTCGTGAATCTCGTCTGAATTTTAACGCGCCTAGAGCGTATATTTGATTTTGACGCAATTTCACTTCCATAAATTTGTTGACGGGTTTCTTAAATAGTTTAGTTTTTGAAGTCTGATATTGTATAACTTATTACTTTAGAATTGAATTTTAGATTTATTAAACATTCTAATTTGTAACAAGAATATCAACTGCCTTGAATCGCAGTATCGTATCATTAGTTCTACGAGACAATTCAATTTATTGAACATGGACTTAGATTTTAGTTATCGCGACAGCTAGGTCGAATCACAGACTAGGTAGGATCGAATATTTGACAGCGAACCAGCGGACGGGCCACGGTGATGACAGAGAAAACCACTACGGATTTTGATTTTGACTGTGACAGCAATGGACCTACAAAGAAGAGAAGAGAAGTTTTCTCTGTCTATGGTTGGGTCTTACAAATGGATGGTCCTACATGTAGTGTCGTAAAAAACAAATTAAAATACTGCTTTATAAACTTAGTCAAGATTTTTTAGAATGTTTTTAGGTATAAGGGCGAAGGGAGAATTTAATAATAACCCATGCTTTCCGATTTTAAAGCATGTATAAAAGATTGGTATTAAAGCTTGGTTGGTTGGTGGAAAGCGTGTATAAAAGAGATTAAAAATATTGGATCCGCAATCTGTATTCCCTTAGAAGAGAAGGAAATTCCTTATTTTTTTAAATGTTGCATACTATTGTGATATTGACAATTCATTGCGGCCCAAGATATAAATATGTCAATATCGTGATTTCATAAGATCTGCATGTTGTTGTCATTTACCTACTGGCGTGCTTATAAGATTCGTTAACATGAAGCATATAGGTACTTCATGAGTACTTTTGAAATTACTGTAGAATAAATGGAAAACAATTTTGAGGAAAAATTATTTGTGTAACAAGTATTATACATGAAATGATACGACGAATGATTTTCTGTATACTGAGACTGTAAATTATTGCTAACTACGTCTATTGACCCGATGCGGAATGTAATAGCAACCATGTAATAATAACCTCCTGAATTATGTGATATATTAATATTGTACCTAACTACATAAGATAATGAAGAAATGCCGAAAACGCGATATCCAAGTTGTCACAAGATAATTGAAAGATGTCAAACCTATGTCAGTTTTCTTGTCAAAGTTAAACCAAGATTCAAGTATAGGTAGGTATATATCTACTGCTAAAATAAAGTAACTAAACCAATGTTGCAGAGAAAGTTTTGATAACTTCTTTAGATCACAAGTAATTTTCATTAATTGTTTTCAACTAAGCTTATGAATCTAAAGTGGAAGACAAAGTGAACCTAATTGTATAGTTTTATTGTAAGTCAAGATACTCAACGATAAGACAATTGGCAATATTAATTTATCAGTGGCGGAGACTTATCTCTTTGCGTTGTACATGGATATTCGTAGCAGTCGTAATATCTTCTAGTGACCTGGGATATCTTAAAAAGTAAGTTTACTTTACTTGGTATCAGCTTCCACGGCTGCTAGACGTTGTCGTCAATATGATTTTATTAAAGTACCTTAAATGTATCTAGTAAAACGAAATGACACTACATTACATGCTTCTGCCACAGATTCAGCTGTACGAGTCATATTAGTTATGCTGTGAAACATAGTAATCAGTAAATGATCTGGAGTACTGGTGTTTTAAAAAGTAAAAGTATATCAGATGTAGGTACATTATTTTAATATAACACTGTAATTAATAACTCGGGTTGATTTGGGGTAGGGGTGTAGATAAAGGGACTCGATGGTGACTGTGGATTGGTGTTGGAAGAAGGGTGGTTCGATGCTGTTTATGACAATTACTCTTAACTTGAGGTTGTGTATTGTTTGTTGACAAATCGCTGCAGCCACATTGGTTTCAGCGATCACTTCTCTCTATGTTTCTCATTGCACTCTTTATTTTGATTGTGTGCATATTGTTGCATACATTTATATCTGTGTCTGTGTATCTAATAGCTCCTCCAACTTGTGGCATGCATTCCTTCCAGACCTTCAACCTTTGAATCTTCTTTCAGCAATATGATGCATATTCATCAATATTTGCGTCCATATACTGGCAAATAGAAGATTGTCAAGTCCACCTCTTAAGTTGTTTGATGATGTTCTTTCTGAAGTATTCTTAGCATTCTGCATAAACATGTCTATTGTTTGCAATGCTTAAGTTTTGATTTTCAGATACAAAAAGAAATATACAGCAAATAAGGGCCTTGAAATTAAATGAAAAGAGCACTTGATTATGAACCAATAGGCACATAAAAAAGTCAAAGTTCACAGTACAAGGCCTTACATAAATTATAACATTAATATTATTAAAATTAAGTATAAATAAGAAATATAAAATGCCTAAAATTTCAATACACAATATTTGCACACAATGTCAGAAAGACCAACACCTTGATGTTTGGTAGTCGGTATTATTATTTATACTAATATTTCAGCCCAGTTGCATGGGTCATGGTCAAGGCAAGACTGCCGGTTTTAATAACAATAATAATCATGAGTAACCCATTTAAGAGTTTTCAAAAAAATTGGTTTTTTTCTATTATTAGTGTAGTTTTTCTACAAACATAGGATAACATAAAAGATAATATTTTTAGAAATGTGTCCTTATTATTTACTTGAAAATTTCTTACGTATCTACATAAAAACACTTTTTTATGGACACATATTCTATTCTGAAATCATTTGAAAAATGAATTAAGTTGTGTCCTTTGTCTTTTTCCGAGTCTTTCAAATTTATTTATTGCTAAATAAATACTTTCCGTAGAAACGATTATCAGTGAAAATTCTGCTGATCAGCTGTTTCTAAGATTAGAACACAAAAACGCACAATGAAATTGAATTAAATAAAAATCATTCATGGATTTTGCCAATTTTCTTCCATTCACTTTTCTTTATTCAAACTACTGTTCAATTTATTTGGCTGGTTTAATATCTATATGTATAAAAGAAAGCTGTGTTAGTTACACCACTTATTAATCATTTTATTTATATTTTTTATTACTAACTAGAAATTGACCTCACGTTGCTTCAGAAGAAGAATTATTCAGTGGTTTCAGAGTTGCCATACCAATTTGAACCTATCATTCCACGGTAACAAAGCCATTTCCTGGCATAACCATTCTTGGGTTTTAAACTTCGATGATGCCAAGTTTCATCTAAATCTGTCTAGCGGTTTTTGCATGAAGCTCGAACAGATAGACAGACAGACAATAAATTAATAAAAATTTTTTGGTCTCTGTATCGATAATAAAGCCAACATGAACATTTAAAATAAATATTTCATATATAGAATTTACCGTTACAGTTTTATTACTGGTATATACATATGTAGATGTCGTTTATTCATCGCGACGGATACTCAGCATTTCCCATCACTATACGTTATCGTTATACGCGTCTGTCAATTATTATATTCGACCAATCACGGTGTTTTGATCCCCGCATGTGATCCCCGTGATGTGATCCCCGCATTCTGCCCCGCGACCACCTAGGCAGACTTGTTTATTCGTAGATTTTGTTAGATAGATATTTGTTCGATGCCTGAAGTCTATCTATGAGATCTTCAATGTAGGGCGATGGATATTTGTTCTTGACAAGTTATTTTATTCAAGGCCCTGTAACAAATACATAACCGCTTTTCTCCATTTTCCTTCCTTCCTTCCTTCCCTGAGTTAAATTATTTTTTCGTATTAATTCCCTCATAGTTTCCCTGTCTGCGACGAAACTTCTAAATGGTCTTTGTTGCATGGGTTGAAAACTATTCCATTTCTTTTATGTTGGATGCAAAACATATTTTGTACTTTTGAATCAGTTTTACTCTACTAGTAAATAAGTAGTATCGTGATGTGATTCAGCGTCAAAATCTAATTGGTTAATTGTATTGCAAGAATGATATGAGTTGGCGTAATCGAACCTAAATAGGTCGCCAACTCGGGAGTATATTATATCTGGAGTGTCGGCGACGTTACGTCCTGTGCGGATATTGCAACTTACTAAAACATCTATAATGAACATCCCAATGTTAAGTAGTAAAATCGAATCAATTTTGACATCTACTTTTATCAACTACTTCACTACTACTCGCTCAAAAGCATATAGTCTAACAACAATAATATTATTATTTGTAGATAAAGAATGGGTATGATTATTGTGACTAGTGACATTCTGAATGCTACACTTGCTTTGACATTCTCGAACGCTATTGTTATTTAGTTTAACACTCTGATTTGTATACACGACTATGAAGAAAACTTGCAAAATTGTCACAGGATGTAAATGAACTCGCCTCAATAGACGCACTAATATTGACTATTTGCGATCTTAGTTTTCCAAATATTCCAATCCCAAGACGGCCTTTGACTTTCAGTACGCAATAATGAATCACACCATATCTTACGGAAACATAATTCAGGGTTATCCAACCTTTTTCTAGTGCTGACCTCTAGCACCACTTTATTATGATTTGCGGACCCCTAGAAGTAATAAATATACTTTAATTTGCAAAAAAGTTCAATGAATATATTTTATTTGTATAAATTATTTTATTGATTTCATAAAATCTGCAGAGGAATATGTTTGTAAGGATTTGAACTTCTTTGGACCAGAGTCGGTTCAACATTGCAACCCATCAGTATCCCATTCGGCTCGGGTCGCCACACAATTTGAGGAGTACAGGCCATAAACCACGCAGGCTAAGTGCGGTTTGGTGGACTTCACACACCTTTGTGAACATTATGGAGAACTCCTAGGTGTGTAGGTTTCCTCACAATATTTTCCTTCATCGTAGCGAGTAATAATCATCTTCTGATTCTTTCACATGACTTTGAAAATTAAAGGTGCGCGCCGCAACATTTGAACCCAGGAGCTCCCGTTTGAGAGACCGATGTTCAAACCACTAAGCTATCAGTACTGAAAAGCTCATCACACTGAAAAACTTCTCCTTTTGCAGCATTTCACTATCTCGTATAGTTTAGCTCATCCCTTCACGTTCTCTGTCAGGTATTCCAGATGTTCAAATTTAATATATCTGTGGTAATTGGCACTTATTACACTAAAAATCTTTCCCTTGGCAGCATTTAAATATACCGTGTAGTTTGGCACATACCTTCATGTTCCACATCAGGTACTCCGAATCTTTGCTTATAAGACTCCCGCAAGTGCGAGCAATCGTTTGAAATAGACTTTTCGCAATGTGGGATGAGCGTAGCTGGCCTTGTTTCGCATCGGTATTTCGCAATTGCCTCAAGTGGAATTCTTAAGAAATGGAATTCTTTTTAATAAAAATACCCAAAACTTCAATCGAAGCTTAGCCTATACATCAGTGAAAATTGCATTGAAATCCGTAGCGTGCACAAAGGTACAGAAAGTCGGACAAAAAATGGGTGCGTGTACTTATGTACGCGAGCGAGAAGTTATACTTCTTTGGCATCACTATAAATTTAATAATAAATCTGATAATTGAATCTAAATATATATATATTTTAAATATTTATAATGTTCCTAATTTAATATTCACTTTTTATTTTGGTCCAGGAATTTTTATTTAATTTATTTATTTATTATATAAATGTTTATAATTTTCTAAATTTAATAATTCGTGTAAAATAAAGAAGTGTAAATAATTACTTTAATTATTTATTAATTAATTTTAAATTTTGTTGGTATAAATGTAATTATATTGATTATTGTAGCACTTGAAAAAGAATATGAGAACAATTCTTTTCACTACTGTTGTTAACTTCTTATACAAAATAACGCCATCTAGGCACAACGCGGCGAATCGCATAGTTTAAATACCACAAGTTGAATATTAATGCAGGAAACGGTTCGCCAGCTTATCACTAGATGGTTCGGTTATTCGGTTTTTGAATAACGATAACGAATGTAATCGTTAATCGTCACCTAGTAATCCTCTACTTCAAAAAACCATCGCAAACCCTAGTGCTAAAATTTTTTTTCATGGTCTTTCGGATCCGGATTTTTAGGAAAAAACTCCCGGACAGTATGTCCCCGTCGCAAAACACGAGTTAAGCGACCAAGTACGGTTGGTTGCTACTGGGGCAGTCCCACAGGTGGTACCAATCACTCCACTAATATTTTTAACTAAATATTCACTATTCGAAATAACATCAAACCATTGAATTTCAATCACTGCTAAATATAATTTATTAGCACATAGATCATTCACAGTGATCAGAGGCGACGAGCGTGCCAACATACGCGATTAATAGAGATTCTTTTTTTATTTTGTTGGTAGTATTATTTCGAGACTTAATGAGCGCCTAGTGGACAACATCGAACTGTTCATTTTGCGTGACAGGTGCGCACATCTTAAAATTTCACTCTCATATTTTTTTCATAACGCGCCTAAAGAAGTATAATTTCAAAAATCTCAAAATCATGTTGTTGGGTTCTATTGCTTACTGCAAACCCCCAATAAAAGTTTCATCTAAATTTCGATGTACAGATAGCGATCAACTAGAGATTTATTATATGTATAGATAATTTCCGTGGCGTACGTGGTATAAGGTTTTTTTGGAACACATTGGGTTATATTACTTTTATTTTCGTACGGATCCCTAACGTTTTTGAGAATATTCCATAGTCTATGTTCACCAATGATTAAGAACAATTATAGAAAACAGAGTAAAGTGATGCGCAACTGTTTTACAGAGGGGATCAAGATCTGCAAATGAGTCCGTGGTATTCCATATCTAATGGTGAAAGATTTCACCATTATTTTACCATATATTTCACCAGAGATTCAAATGGGCCCAATTGTTTCGGAGCCTATTCTCCTCAAACCAACAAACACAATACAATCTTTGCATTAATTAATTAGTATAGATATGTAGCTCCGTAACTCTTTCGAAAAAACGATGTTCTTGCTTTGTTTTTGGAGCACAATATTGTTGTGGTATTAGGGCTGTGCTAATGTATTATCTTTCAAAATACGTGAATTGAACAGTGATTATTTTATGATTTGGGTTTTGAATGATTTTGAATCTTGAAATCAATTTTGTGGAAAGTCATTCAATAATTTAAATTCGCATGGTACTTTTCTTATGTACGTTCCTAATATTGTCGTGGACGTTGAAGACAAGACGGCGGTGGCGCTGGCGACCATCCTTTATATTTGTTGCAAGACCGTGAATATTGTTGCCCTGCAACAAGTACCATCACGCTCCTGCGACCAGTGGCCGTGCACGAGCTGGAATAACAAGCTTTAAACCGAATGCTTCAACGTTTATTGTTAAACTTGTATATATTTACTATTTCAGAGTTGTGAAGTTAAAAGGCCGAAAGAGGACGAGAGGCGGGGCGCGGTGATGGTGCGATGGCGTCGCGGCGCGTGACGCGCAAGTGGGAGGTGTTCGCGGGCCGCAACCGGTTCTGGTGCGACGGGCGGCTGATGACGGCGCCGCACCCCGGCGTCTTCGCACTGACGCTGGCTCTCATCTGCGGCACGTGTGCGCTGCACTTCGCGTTCGACTGCCCGTTCCTGGCAGCGCACGTGTCGGGCGCGGTGCCGGCGGCGGGTGCGGCGCTGTGCGCGCTCACGCTAGCCGCGCTGCTGCGCACAGCTCTGTCGGACCCCGGCATCATCCCGCGCGCCGCGCCGCATGAAGCAGCCGCGCTGGGCGCGCCGGACGCGGACGGCGCGGGTCGCCCGCCGCCGCGCGCGCGCGAGGTTCTCGTCCGGGGCCGCCCCGTCAAGCTCAAGTACTGCTTCACCTGTAAGATGTTCCGTCCGCCGCGCGCCTCGCACTGCTCCCTATGTGACAACTGCGTCGACCGTTTCGACCACCATTGTCCCTGGGTGGGCAACTGCGTCGGCAAGCGGAACTATCGCTACTTCTACCTTTTTGTGGTCTCGCTGTCGTTTCTGGCGGTCTTCGTATTCGCGTGCGCTGTGGCGCACCTGGCGCTGTTGGCGCGCAGCTCGGGGCTGCCGGCGGCATTGCGCGCATCGCCCGCCTCCGCCGTCGTGGCCGCCGTGTGCTTCCTGTCCGTATGGTCGGTGCTGGGCCTTGCCGGTTTCCACACCTACCTCGCCTCAACGGACCAGACCACCAACGAGGACGTAAGCGCGACCACTCTGAGCTTACGGGGCTTGGATATCGGTGTCGAACGGACGTTGGTTTACCCGTCGCGTACCGAGGCGCCGCACACAATTTTAAAATTCTATTTCAGCATGAAGCACCGATATTCAAGTTCCGCTCTATTGCGTCAATGATAGCCATTCGACGGTGTGTTTTTAAAGCGGATGTTTGGTGTTATTCCAGATCAAAGGATCGTTCTCGACGAGGCGCGGGGTGTCGAACCCCAACCCTTACTCGCGCGGTAACGCGTGCGCCAACTGCTGGTACGTGCTGTGCGGTCCGCTGGCGCCCAGCCTTATCGACCGGTCAGTACCTCGTCTCAATACGCGTTACTCTGCGACTGCGCATTAGGATTATATATATTTTCTGAATATCCCATGATAAACTACTCCCTCTACGCACTCTTCGCGAAGGAAGTGCTACTTCCTTCTGTACCCAATCATTTACTGTTACTGCTGCCGCCTTTGGAACTCTCTTTCTCCTTCCACTAGATTCGCTGATTTTCTGTTAAAAAGCTAACGTCAAGACTATGTCTTCAGACATAATTCATTCTTTCTTTATCTTTTCCTTCGTTTTTTCTTCTAAGCTATAATTATAACCTATAATGCTTTTTTGTATCGTACCTCAATCACCTTTTTTTATCTTTAACTCCGAAACCTGAGGTTGCCTGGAAGAAATCGCTGCTTAGTGATAAGGTAGCCTTTTGTATTCTCTTTTTATTTACATATACCTTGAAATGTGTTTCTTATATGGTGTGTATTATTGCGTATTACTATTATATTATAAAAAAAATATTACATTTAATTTGCGCTATTAACCAATAACAACGTGATATTAACAATTTGCTTCAATTGTAATGTTATCGATGAATAGGATAGTTGCTGGAACAGAAATATTATAATTATTGTTCTTAATCGCACGGGTATACGGTATATAGCCTATGTGAAAAAACTCAGTGAAAAAAATTATTAAAATCAATCCAGTAGCTTCGACTTATTCATTACTGCCTGTGGCCCGCACGTCTTAAATTTGGAGTAAAACAATTTCCCTTTCCCTATGTCATGAAGATTCTCTGCTATCTTTGAAATATTTAAATTCATATACGAGTGTGACAGACAGACAGAAAATGACATTGTTTTATACTATGTAGTGATTTAAAGAAGTATACATAAACTATTACAATATGCATAAATACATATTTTACTTGTTTATATAATAATATAATATAAGTATATAAAAGAATAGTATATAGTATAAGTATATAAAAGAAAGTCGTGTAAGTTACACGACTTATTACTCAAAAACGGAAGAACCAATTTATATGATTTTTGTGTTTTTGGATTTGTAATAACCTAGGGATGGATAAAATTTAATAAAATATTATGTTTATAAATAAGAAAAATATCATTATTAAATATTATTTTCCCATACAAACCACAACAAACAGTTCGTAATGTTAAATAAGATTCGTTTATAAAGTAGATATTAAGAAAGGAACAAGAAACACTATGAAATTTTAAAAGACCAGTATAAGCTAATGAACCGTTTTATCAATATATATATACATATATAACAAACGGGATTGATAAAATGCATGCGATGCAGGCGCGGCGTTTTTACCATCGACGGTAAGGACGAGCTGCCGCCGAACTTCGTGCAGGCGTTGAGTGTCGCCCCGCTCCCCGCGCCGCTCCCCGTGCCGCCTGCCGCGCCGCCCGCCGCAGCGCTCGCCGCGCCGCCGGCCGCCGCCGCCGCGCGGGCGCTGCAGCCGCCGCACTTGCTGAGGGACGGTAAGTATTTGCGCCCGCCCCCACTGTTGTCTGTATTCGAATGGCGTTATCGCCATATCTGTCAGAACTGCTCCACGACCGCTGAAAAGCGTAATGACGGGTGACCCAATTGTATAAGCTGGTGAAAGTAAGGTAAAACTAATTTAATTACAGAGTAGGCATAATCCGCGTAATATGAGGGATATAATTTGCTACAGGAGTGGGCGGCGGCAGCTACACCAACCTGTTCGAGGGCGGGGAGGGCGCGCGCCACGCCTACATGAACCACAGCCTGGACCTGGACCCCGTCCCGCTGCAGGGTGAGACCAACACTCGCATGTTGAAAGGAACAGCCTCGTAACTCCTTTTTGCCAGTTTATTCTGGCGTTAACGATATTCACCTTGACATTGCGTTCTCGGTGTTCTGCACCGGTAATTACAGTGTTTTGCATAGAGTGTCCAACTCGAGATTATATTTTATTTTTATTTTAAAATTTGTACCAACAAACTGATCACCATTACATTAGATAATTTCATGCGCAAAATGAGAGTTACAAATGTCAAGTGCCATATTACTTACAGGCACAAACAACATTTCATTTCTCCTACAATATTCAGTAAATTTTATAATAAAAACAAAATGCATTACAATTCATTACATTTCGAAAGGTAAAATTACATTACTCAACAAAAGAAATAAATTAGAATCACAAGTAAAATTATCAATATAATTATAATTCAATTTTTTATTTTTACAAACATAAAAGATCATCAAAAAGTATGTATATCAACTGTGATATAAATATTAAAAATTAATGGAATATATATCTATTCAATAATATATATATATATATATATATATATATTATTGATATATATATATATATGTATAAATTTTAACAATTCAAAATATTTCAATACCTTTTTAAATTGTATATTAATTATACAATAATAAGCTTCTATTTGAAAATAATTAGGGTTTTATTTTTATTACATGCTTCTTAAAAACTGGTTTAAGAATGTATAAATTTAGAGAGAGGTTTCTGTTTTTAATATAGTTTCTTCTGCTATGGCTAGAAGGACAAAATCGATGTGTAGTTGTATGTAGTGTCTAACTAATCTGTTTAGAGGTGAAAATGTTCCCAAATTAGGACGCCGAAGATTGCTGGGCATTGATCCTGTATGGTCTGGATGCCACTTGCCTCTTTCTGGTGAAACGTACTAGCTTACACTTTTCAGTGTTTAAGTTCATTCCGTTCAGTGTGCACCAAGAAACGAGCCTATACAGATCACTCTGTAATAATAATTTGGCAGTGTCAGAGTTCACATCTCTGAAAAATTTTAGGTCGTCTGCAAACTTGTAGCTTTTGGAGTTTTCAAAGCACGTACCAATGTCAATAGTAAATATGGTAAACAGGAGGGGGCTCAAATGGGACCCCTGAGGGACTCCCGACGAGGCAGTGAATGCCCTAGACTTGTAACCCTATATAAGCACTATTGATTTTCTATATATCAGATAATTAAGATGTGCACCAATGGAAAAAGTTTCCAGATGACTTTGTTGAGTAAGACTACGTGACTGACATTATCAAAGGCCTTGCTGAAATCAGTGTATATAGTGTCTACTGTTTTTCCGCGATCTAGCTTTCTAGTGACCTAGCTTTGACAAAACCGTGCTGCTTTGGAATGATAGTCTGCCATGATATTGTTGTTCATTGTTTAAATGTGAGTTGTATTGAGAAAAAATATTTAAGGCCATAAAGTCTATCAGTAGTGTTGAGTAAGCCATTCAATGTTTGAGCTGTAAGCTGAACATTGTCAGTATTTATATTTTTTCAACTAATGCTGCTTAGGTTAAAGTACCGTCCTAAAACTACCGTCGCCCCATTATGATTTTCCAAAACGCGATTTGTTTTATCTAAAAGTTTGCAAAATATGTTTCTGGCAGGTGGAGAAATGTAAATATTTATATATATTTATATAAACAAAATGTTTATATATATTTATATAAACTAAAAATTATGTATAACTTAAAAAACAACATGTTATAACGTAAATATGATGTTTATTGCTTTTCAAAATACCCTCCCCTTTGCATTTTACACATGTTTTCATGCGATCGAACCAGTTTTTAAAACAGGAGGGCCACAGATCTGAAGGCATGTTATCTACGTGCTTGAACGCTAATATTGCCTCTTCGAAGTTGTTAAAAGTGAAACCTCTCTATCTTTGATTTTGGGGCAAATATAGAAAGCACAAGGTGCTAGGTCGGGGCTATGTACAGGATGGGTACCGAGTTATACTAAAAATGACTTTGTTTTGTTGGTTGTATGTGAAGAAGCGATGTAGGAGAAAGCGGCTTTTTGGTCGTCTTTCGCGAACTTGTTGTAACACCCTGGGCAAACAAATGGTAGAATACAACTCGGCGTTAACACTCTTTTGATCTTCAAGTGGAATTGTGCAGATAGGACCCGTAGCTGAGAAGAAAAACGTGATCATTTTTTTACCAACGTTTCTCGCCTGCCTCACTTTTGTTGGCCTGTTCTCATTTTCAAACACTATTCACAAATAGCATCAAACTAGCTACAAATAACATTTCCATACAATCCCAAAGTTTTTGTTCTTAAGTTGTTTCCAAAACGTCTAGGTGTAAGTTGGTGAAAACCCTACAAATGTTTTTTTACGGTTTGTTTGCATTTATTCCGGATCGAAGTTGCACCGAGTATAAGCGGTAAATGGACAACGTGCGGTTCCAGGAATATAGACGGAATATCGCTGATATAGTACAATTGCAAAAAAAACATTTGCGGGAAGACCGATAGTGATGAAATTCTTTCCGAAAATAACTTCGCCACTCCACGCCAAACCTCTCGCCCTCACAATAAAACAACATTTAAAATTAAGTTTTGCAAAAGAAAATATCCCAAACATTCGTCCACACACCGCATGTGTAAAAAATGTTTGCTGTTTCTATTAGATATCAGATATTGCCCTCGCTTCGTTTCGAAAGAAGAGGTGTCCATTGTTTTTGGGGTTGCCATATACTTTAACTTTTTGTCACACGGTAAATGTCACACGGCCGGCAGTTTTCTGGGATAAAAAGTATTTCTATAACAATTGTCCTTGCATAAGCCACACACCTAATTAATTTTATCTAAATTAGTCCATTGCTTTCGGAGTTGACATACTTATGTTAACCTGCTATCCTGGAACTAAGCCATTTCCTAGGATAAAACATATCCCATAACCATTCTTGTATTTTTACTACGACTATTCCAAGTTTCATCTAAATCTGAAGCTCGAACAGACAGACAGACAAGAAATCCAAAAAAAAAATGTTTTGGTCTCTATATCGATAAATAACAAAAGCCTTCCTGCGTCCAAATAAAAAAAAAAACTTAATGTACAGAATTGACCGCGTTACAGTTTTATTATTCGACCACTTTAATTAAGGTACACTCCCATCGAAGTTATTTTTTAAATAAATTCTAATTAATTCAAATAATAATAATAATAATTAATGCATGCATTTCACACCGACAAAGACGTTTACAACTCGATATATATTATTTATGTTTAACTTTTAAAGTGTAGTTTTGTGGACCTAATAAAAAAAATACCAAAAAAAACCTATGCTCCGGAAATTATTGACAATATAACAAAATGCTGTACTACAGTTTTATAGAGGACATCAGTATCTACATATAAATCCGCGATACCATATGTCTAACTGTTACAGTTATACCATAATAACTACTTGTGTTTAATCTACTAGTTTAGTTGTTATTCTAGACAGTCTTCATTGCTCTGTAGCATTGACAGTGTGATTAAAGAGAAAATCTATGCAACACTCGTTTTTTAATAAATATCCTTTGAGAAGAAAGGTTCCTCAATGATGAGCCAACAACTTGTAACTGCCAACTGATTTTTCCGAAGCGAAGCGAGGGGAATTTCCAGTCTATATTTGTGTCGTTCATAGGTCATTCCTACGGTAGTAACTGAAACTTGAACGTTTTTACAGAGGTGTGCATTAGTGGTTACGCGGGTGCAGGGAACGGCGCGGCCAGCGGCGCGGCGGGCGGCGTGGCGGGCGGCGCGGCGAGCGGCGCGGGGAGCGGCGCGGCGGTGGCGGGTGGGGGCGCGCTGTCGGCGTCGCGGCTGCGATTGCTGCTGGACACCACCATGATCGACGCGGCGCTGGACCTGGACGAGCCCGATCCGCTCTGACCCGATCCGACCTGCGCCGACCCGCCGCCGCTGAGTGCCTCTTGTACATAGCTTCCGACGCCTTTCGTCACAATAAATTACTTTTCGACTATAACTTCCTTTATTTCTCTCTTTAAATTTTCGTTGTTGGTTACGCCTACGTAGTGTTTCTAAACCTGTAGACTGGCCACCCACGCGATGCCTCGTTCAACAGCCATTCCCCTTCCTCTCCACTCCACAACACATAAAAATGATACAGAATTCGATCAACAATGAACTAGATATCTGATCAACGATAAAAAGTTTACGAACTTCTAATTTTATGCGTAAAATTTTCTGAATTTGGCTCGTACCAATCGCTTATAGCCTTCAAATTGTCTCATAGGTAATCCGCGGGTTTTCTTCAATTAGCCGCTTAACAGTAGCTACATTATTTTCGTTGACGGCAGTTGAA
>DWJZ01000577.1:0-30538 GCA_018249125.1 Asbolis capucinus
GGGAATCCTAGTGTGGGACCAACGATCTGTAATGTATACAATTTAAAACTTCTGTATGTACAATAAATAAATAAATGAAATAAACCGACGGAAAAAAACTCCCGATACTTATTGAATAACAAGCGCGATATTTATATAACTATTATTAATTTAGTTTTGTATTCTGTTTTGAACTGCAAAGATTGGCTAAAAATGGCAGTTACAAACAATGTAGCGGGACAACTCGCGTTTTGAGTTTTAAACAAAATATTGTTACCTCTTGAAGGCCAGTTAAAGGTGTGACAGACAACATAAAAACTCGTTCGCACGCCACTTCATGGTAACCCTTCATGCCATGCCATGTGTGCCGTGTGTAACGCCACAATGTTGTCCTTTATAATCACTTAATTAATATTCCGCGAACGTTGTCACGCCGCTATGTGGTTTATAGAAAAACTGGGTCATGTTAATGACCTAACCCATTAGTCGGATGTACTCCTTTTTGGGGTGTCATGTCCAAATAGAGCGGTATTACTAACACCGCTGTTTGTACGGCTGTCGTTCTGTCTCAGGGTCGATCTCTTTAAATGTAATAGCCAGATACACTAGTTTTTTCGTGCATATGTGTAATTGTTTTTTCTTTAGCATCAAAGACAAAAAATAATAATTAAAGTGACATCACCATTGTACAAGGAATAAATATTTTACCTTATGATGTTGACGTGTACACACGATATGTGTGATTCGCGCCGATATATCGATCGATATTTTACCGCAGTATAGTAGGTTTTGTAAGACTACTGGTCACACCTACACTACCAGCTACAAAAGGATTGCGATTGTTTGCTAACCTTAGTAAAAGGGAAGATAAAATACAATTGTTGGACGAAATAGCTTCTTAATTTCTTTTACTATATCTGCGGTATCGTAAATTCTTTCAGCTTCACAAGAAACATACAAAATAAGGATGAAAGAGACAGTGAGAATATTTACTTTGAAACTTTTATTTTGATTGCCTTTTGACGAATACCAACAAGTTGAAGGAGAGCTCAAACTTGGTCCTTGAATAACTTGAAATACTCGTCATTCGAAGTTCGACCTTGTTATGAAATCTTAGATACAATTTTACTAAAGGACCACTTCAAAGTTTGAGTTATGATAATCTGAATGGCACTCTCATTTTGTTGCCCAAATAAAATATGTTTATTATGACTGTTATGTTCATTACACAGTTACAAAATACGACATTTAATTGACTTCGTTAATTAGGAGGCAAGTTTACAATAAATCTTTTATTGTTTTAAGGTTTTTTCTGAAGTGCTCGTTTACTAGCAGTTTGTGTTTGAATTGTCCAGTCTATATGATATTGAAACTACCTGCGAAACGAAATGGCCTTGGTCCGATTTACGACAACAATTTTTTGTTTCCGGGTTATGGGTACTGAACAAAATACCAGCCCAAGTGGGCCAGTACCGACCCGTCATCTAGTTGTATTATTAGTATTACTTGCGTGCCTCGGATCTCATGTAAAGACGTAAGTTCTTGTTATTATCTGGGTATTATTAACTAAGATAGCGTCTTTAATGGAAGTGACAAATTAAAGGCTATTCATTTGTTCACTAACCGTCACCAACCCACTTCAGCAGCGTGATGGAGCATGCTTTAGACCACAGCTATGAGAACAGGTCGCTCGATAATAGGCCATTAATGAGTTGAATCTGTATGATCTACAAAGGAAACCAATTATGAGATTAGGAGTAATTTTAAGTTTTATTTTCTGTATAAGTTTTAATTTCTATATCAGTGATCCTGTATCAATAATCACGGTGATTTATGAATCCAGAATTAGGCTCTGAAGTTTACTGCATATTATGTCGTGCTCAGATTCTCAATTAAGGGCGAGGCGGGAATGCAAACCACTAGCAGCACCGACACCGACTATGTAAATCTAATAAACCTCACTTAATATGTTATGCAATGCGAGTAGGTCAGGAAGAGGTCGTCGCCTGGAACTGACCTCAATTGAAACTAACACCTATTTTTTTATTGCTTGTGCTGGACTTCTGTTACGAGTTACTGCAGCTAACGGTTCTAGGATGTTTGAGATCTATAAATTTTTTTGGGTTTCTAAAAATCGGGATCCTTATAGTTCCTTTGTCCGTTCGTCCGTCCGGGATCATGTGCGTACCAAGCTTCTAGAGGATCCAGGAGATGCTTCTAGAGGATCCACGAGCAACCCCTCACTCATTAAACCCCATCTTCCGTAAGCCCATGCCGAGGTCTATAGCAGAGATAACAATTTTTTTCTTGGTCAGCGCATCGCATCGCATTTGGATTACAACAAAATAATTTTGCTATGTAAGTCTAAAAGTACTTACGTAAAAAGTAAGGCGGATGGATGTAAGAAATCATTAAGGAGAAGAACACTTGGATAACATAAAGTATTTACATAAATAGAATGGTTTGAAGGTGGAAGTAAGGAAGGAAGTAAGGTGAAAATAGAGGTTGTAGAAAATAGACAACGTGTAGGTAGGGAATTAGAAAAAATATATCACGAGCCAGTGAAATGTGCAATATAGAAATTATCACAATACAGAGATTTTGTTAGGAACATCCCGTTGCTCATTATGGTTCTATTTAAATGGAAATCTTGTGTTGTAGACGATATACGAGTAGATAGGGCACAGGCCGGGTTTCTGGGGCGCACTGCCTGGGGCTGACCCAGATCGACGGTTTTTGCCGACTACGAGACTTTACATATTATTTATTTGTGAAATAGATATTTAAAGATTTAGGCTTACAGCTTCTTCTCGGCCTTGTCAGTAAAAATATTGTTTACTGTCACGAGTACTCACAATCATTGTTATTTGTTCCAGTCGCATGGATCATAGTCATAGCCATGCTTCTCTGCCAATACAACAATCGTGCGTACCCATTAAAGTTAAATCTGTTTATTGCCCTCGGTAAATCATATTTTAACACTTTAATATTGTTGATTGACATGAAACTGACTTACAAATAAATAATCTTAGAACTTTAAGAAAGTGAGAATTTTACAATATAAAGTACACAGCATATGTACATACAAGTTAACAACTATAAAAATAATAAAATATAATACAATATATTTAAAAATCTTTGATAAAACCTGCAGTCTCGATAGACAATACCTGTCTGTCACCAGCTTTATAAACGATACGAGACGTTTAGTACGAATAGCATTCATCGACTGAAAGTTGCAAAATCTATAGTCTTGTCAAGTTGTGACGGCTAGCTTTTACGTTTAACAACACCGCAAGTTGCTCTTTGTAAACGTTGTCTTTACTGTAATAATGCATAAAGGCAAACATAATAGGTGCAAGGTGGTGTGAGAACTGTGTTTCTAGGACGCTGGCAGCGTGACCTGGTTCAAGGATTGCGCATCTGCCGTTTTGGGAATTATTGCTGCGGCACCGGAGTGTTCGTAATATGTGACAATTTTTGAAGTATAATGTCATCAATCCACTGATGGTCCAGCACTGAGCACCTCTGCCGCGCTCGTGCCGCGCTCGCGCCGCGCTCGTGCCACGCTCGCGCCGCGCTCGCTCTTGCTTAACTTAAGTTTTCCGATCGCTTGCAATCGAAACAAGCCGCCAGGCTATGAACGCTTTGTTCAAGAATGTAATTATAAGAAATTGGCCAAAGGGGTATAAAAATACGTCTTTTTCAAGTTTCGCGATAACCATTGAAACAAAGGATTAAACCATATAGTTTTTTTTACATTTATTTTATGTCAACAAAAAAGTATAATTAGTTTGTTTTTTAAGATGTGCGATATATAATTCATTCATGTTATAATATATATAGGTATGTTATATGTATGTGTACGTAAGTTATGAGGCGTTCCTATACCTACCAAATTTTGATAAGCTTTTTTAAGATCGATCATTTATTTATTATCATATCATAAGAAAATATAAAACAAAGCGGAACGTGTCTGTTGGCCCTAATAAATATGCTGACTTATTTGAATAAAAGTAAACTAGGAATCGAACATTAGTCGGTAGTATCTCATTACATGTGCACGCATAAGCCATAATGTAACTTATACTTGTAACATATGTTTTATAACTTTTAATTGCATGTAATTATGTTTATAGGAACATAAATTGAGTTTAACAGCCAAGTATTGAATATATTACTGATAATAGCCATAAACAAGCCTGCCTTATGCACATATATAATTTGTATTGAACGTAAAGTTTTTATAGTCTACCGACACACGATACGTCTATGGTAAGTGGTCTCGGTAGCCAAAACAATGCAAAGCAGGTCTTGAAATATTGGTTGAATATGACGACGATTCTGAAGACCAATTGGTAATGAGCTGCTCGCTCTGGCCGCAGCCAGTCCGAGCGACATGTTTGGACCAAATCGTTGTGCACTCTTATGTCTCTTGAATAAGTTCGTGAAGTTCTATTTAGATTATAGGAGATATTTTGAAATAGTAACGATCAGTAGTTTGAATGCATTGTACTCATTTGAGTAAGTAGTACTTAGAAACGGTAGTGGTCAGTTATAAATTAACGATAGCAACCGTACTCACGTCCTAAACGTTATTATGTATCTTCATTGCCAAGTTTATAAGTATCAAGTGATAAATAATTTCTAAAAGGCATTATAACTTTAAAAATGTATATTTGAGTATAAGTAATTTCAAAATAATCCTCTAATGCAGGGTAGGACACCAATGACCCGCGTTCCAATAATGGCCGTGACAAATTATAATGGACACATTGTCGTCGATCACAAAAATAGCACTCCGAAAAAAAGTGTGAAATACGTATCAGGTATATAACGCGAGTGAGTGCGATGCAATACAAACCTAAATTATGCGATTGGCTCGTCTGTCTCATTAAACATTGGCACGTCGGTACAAAAAGGTTCGCCACTCCTGCAATTACTTTGTAACATTTGGGAGCGTTACTAGTATCGGTTGCAAGTACCGGTTTCAAGTATCATTATTCTTTATTACGTGTATATATGTATTATACGAATACCAGTACCACAGAGCCAAAAATAAAATAAATGATCTTGCCAGAAGCAATTACTTAGTGATGGTGTAATAAATTGTTATTGGAAATTACTGCGTCTGTTTTTAAATTAATCTGCTCTCTCTACATTTAATATGAGATAATACAACCGTATTTACAATTAGTTATTTCTGTTTGAACTACATATATCGTGATGCCGCAGTAGGCATATCAGTTGCTTAGACACATTGTGTTCCTACAACATGTACTAATAATAAAACTGTAACAAAGTCAATTCTATACATTAAACAATAAAAAAAAAATTGATGCATGGTCGTAGTTTTAAACCCGAGAATTGTTATAGGTTTGATTTTCAGCCAGGATATGGCTTTGTTCACGCAGAATACCAGGTGTTAAAATTTATATGGCAACTCCGTAACTAGCGGACAAATTCAGATCAAATTTAGCTTGTGGCTAATGTAAGGACAGTGGTTCACCGATATTTCAACCCAGTTCCATGGTTTACAGTCATGGCAAGTCTGCAGGGGCGAGAAGAAATCCTGGGACAACAATTAAAGTTCAAAAATCATAAGGTTCTTAGTATTTATAACAGTCATACTTGATCATGGTATATACCAACTGCGTCATTGGAACCCATTATGTCCCACTACTGGGCTGGAGTCGGCATTCGAAATGTGATAGAACCAGTTGGTTGGTTATCTCGAGCCAAGTGCGTATTTGATAGCAATAAATGAATCAATAAATATAAAATATTATAGAAATGAAATTTCAATCAGTCTTCTCCAGACGTGAACAGAGTGAAGGAATTCAATGAGAATGAACGTGCGGGGCTTTTATAAACATTTCTTTGAAGCTTTTACCACAATAATATTTTACAAGGTGTTAATAATAAATTCAATTGTTCTGGAGTTGGTTTAGCCAAGATTTTGTATTTGTCTTGTATATCGAATGACAAATCGATATGACGTCATCCTGCTGGACTGATAGTGGAGGCTGAAGGAGACGGTTGGATCTTTAAAAGAAATTGATTTGTCTTGAAAAGCACAACTTCTTTGTACTTTACATTATAAAATAATTCCTTTTTGAACTTGATATTTTGCGATTTTCTTGGAAGTATAAGTATGCATAATATAGTGTATAGTGCTTGATTAGTTTACATTAACAGGCCGGTTGATCAAGTTGTTAGTGAACCTGTCTGCTACTCCGCAGGTCGTGGGTTCGATTCCCATGCAGTTCAAACTTTTCTATGATAAGCAGGGATGTTTGTTCTCTATCTAGGTGTAAATATCTATATAAGTATTTATTTAAAAATATATGTGTATGTTTATCAGTTGTCTGATCATCATAGTACAAGATAACGCTTAGTAATTTGGCGCCCTTGATGATTAAGAATAACCTCGGAGCGAATCTTACTGCGATGGTAGTGAAACCAACACAGTGTCATATTTTCTTTACAAGTTTCCAAGTTAAAACATTTATAATTCAAACGCACTTGAACCCCACTCCGAGTCCCCAGACGGCACCACATCAAGTTAAATCGGAGCACATTCGACTACGGCGTCTTAACAAAATGCGGTCTGGAGCCACCATTGTTTTCACTCCGATCCCGCCACAATGAGCAGCCCAGTCTACCCCCCTCTCGCCGCCTCCCCTCCACAAACTGGAATACTATTCTATCCCAAGAACGTCTCCATATCCGAAGACCGTTGATGTTAAGTGCCAGACCTTTGACAATTTTGTCGGAGTTATTTATTTATTTCAAATTTATGGCACCGTACAATTACAAAGATGGACAGATACAAAGCACGTGTTATTATTATTTACCTCCCCAAACCATACTCAATACTATACCTAGTGCATGTATAATAACTGTCATTGGCATGTCTTCGATAGTGAAGAATTTCCTTTAAAAATTTGAATCCCTTATTTCATTCTCCTCAAACGTTTTTACGCGAAAATAAATAGCCCGTGTTTTTTCTTCAATTCCATTCTACCTCTGTGCAAATATCATTTAAAACCGTTCAGTAGTTTAGGAGTGAAAATATCACAGACAGAGTTACGTTCGTATTTGTAATAAACTAGTGACTGCACGGGAATTCGCCTGCGTGATAGATATGTTGAATGTGTTGACGTTTAGGCTAGTTTTAGCCTGTGTTATTCCAGTACCTATACCTTTGTACCAGATTTGATCCAGATCGATTCAGTAGTTTTTGCGTGAAGGAGTTTTAAACATCCATCCATCCATTGCAACTTTCGTAATTATAATATCAGTAGGAAGTAAAGATACGAGTATCGAACATCGGTTTCTTTGACTCTATAGCGCAGTTATTAGGGGGAGCTTGCCGAGTTCAAATCCCGGGACACAAGACATTTGTGACAGACAAGTATGCTCAGGATGTGAGTGTTTTGTGATTTGTATAAGTGAGACTTTTTTTCTGATTGGGAATGTCGTGTCTTAACAGACATGTAGCTTGGTACTAAATTCTCTATTAGAGGAAGTTCATGTGTCAATCGATTGACGTGTTTTTCATAGAACGCTGATAAGAAATTGATGGGAATTCTTGTATAAACGTCACTTAGAAACTCCTCTAAGAAACTAGATAGATATGTGAGTAGTCACTACTTTCGCACGCAACTCCCCGCGTCACCACATTACATCAATTGAATCCATCTCTATAACAAGTTTTTAGTGTCTGGATGTGTGCTTCCTGGTTGCCGTCTATGACGATTCGGTGCTAAAGGCGAGTCTGCACAAACGTTTTCTCGTGCGGTTTTATTGTGGTTATATAGATATTTTTTTGCTGAAAAGGAGCAGACGGGTTCGTGATCGCAGGGGCTTCACGTCGATCCAAACGGTTAGACCGAAGTGTTAGACCGACTTCTGACATTATGACCTACCTATACATGCAAGTTCGGGAAGAAAAATCGGAATCAGTATATCGCCGGAGGAAACTTGGTCCTCACATCTACGAGATAATTGTTCCTGGAAAAACATTGAATCAATCAGCGTTGTGATAGACACTAAACGCGATGTACTGATACCGTAGTGACGTATGCTATGGCGCAATTGACGCTTCTCTCCCGCCTCTCTTCCCCCCGCGTTTTGACTCAATTTTTGGTACTAATTTAGTAGACTGTAAATCTGCGTGTATGAGGCGTATAGTGTCGTCGTTGTTTTCATTACTGAATTATTCATGAAGTCTAATTGTACCGACAGACTTATTGACTTCGTTGAAAGTGCGAACCAACCTCAATTTGCATAATTCAATTTTCCCCCTTCATATCATCTGTGGTTAATAATGAAGACGAAGTGATGAAATCACTTATACAGCTTTTATTACGTCATAGATATTATGTTGGTACTTTAAGAGATAAATTTGATTTTGCCTCAGCGTTTTATTAACGACGTCGTTCGATACTTGCGCGAGGGAAGGTCGTCCTTGAGAGATTCTTTACTCCGAATCAGCCTGCGTATACAAATTTGATAAAGTTTTTCATGAGTCCTTTTTATGTAACGTAAACCGTTATGATAAAATAATTAAATAAGGGTGCGTACCTCAGATAACAGATATTGTATCTAAAATCGGGCTAAAAATAATATATTGCATCATATACATTATGTTAAGGGGATATATTATTAAGAACACAAATATAAAGCAATATTTCTTGTGCATATTACATATTTAGGTACGCAAGAGATTGTCTCCCAAATAAATGATAATTTTAATCATTTCTTCATTCCTTCCGTTCCTTTTAACAGGACTTAACCCATAAATATGTACATATGTACAAATTTATGTGTTATTGCTTAATACTAATATAACTAAAAATTCTAACGGCCTTTAACCTTATTATATTAAGTTGTAACCTATATTATGAACACCCAGAAAAATAGCCCTGCAACAGAAAAGATTTTGTAATAACTCTAAAAGTAAATATTGAATCTCACTCCAATAAAGCTTTTGAAGTCTACTAAAAGCTGGCCGGTGTTTCTATAGCACTCGTCGTTTATTTGACCGCACACTCACTGCGCCCCTTGCTATATTTTACACGACAGACAAACAAACACGCTTACGTTCGCAAGTTCACGACAGTCTTGGCATCGTTCGATCTTTTCGAATATGCAAGCGATCTCACCTAAGGTTCTTTTTCGGAGCATTATCGTGACCTACCAATACCCTTCTTTAGCTCGATTTAAACCGACCTAACTTTCACATCGCCTTTATTCTTGAGCCAGTATATATTTGTGTCAAAAAGAGGCATTACATTGTTAACATTTGCACGACTAAGTCAAGGGTTAAACGCTTTATTCAATCTGCGGACGCCAACGTAATTGTTTCTATTCGCTGATTCGACGCGCAAACTTAATTTTGTATTCAAATTGTCGTACTTTAGATCTTATCACGTAGTGATAAAGTCTTTTCGGGTTGTACTAAGATTCGCAAGTCTTCGTTGGAGCTCTCTAGGTTATTAGGATGTGAGAATGTACTCTTCCAGATGTGTTCCTGCGCTCCTAGACGAAATCTACTTTTTGGGTCACTCTACAATTTAATATGACATTAATTTTAGTTATAATGTAGACAATTTTTAAACAGCCTACAGTCATAGTTCCTGTCAACTTGGGTTATGACTCTTTTGTTATTTGAATGCCTATAAGAGGTTAGCTCTTTAAAATATCATTGGAAAAGGAAGACAACGAAGAGAGTTTGCTAATTCACCTCAACATATGTTTTACACGATCAATTAGTACTCACGATGAAGAGAAATGAGTACATTTGGACCTTAATATTTTATCACTCTTGGTACGTTATTTGTGAGTAAATATCACTCGTCGATATCTTTTGTCAGTGTCGTCGACGGATGTAGTTTTTGGACGATCTGACGGCCCGATGTTATTGTTATGGCATCCCATTGTTCGACAAGTGGGTGGGGGTGCGTTGTCTTCAATATTATCCTAATAATACGATCGGTACTTACTAATATGGGAACTGATTCAATTCTTTACTTCATTCTAATGTTATACATTTGAAATGGATGGTCGTATGGAGAAATTATCTTTGCTGGCTAAAATTGCAAAACAGATCTGAATGGTGATAGTCTGGAATAACGCAAAGGCTATGTTTTATCAGAATAGGAATACGAATCCGCGGGCAGAAACTAGTTAAATAATAACTCAAGCAAAGTATTGGTGGTTTCGTCGTTACCGCGTTGTATCCACAGCACCAGGAAGCGAGTTCGAATCCTTCGATTTGTAAAATTGGTCGCAAATCTATTCAGATATCAAAGACGCGAATTGAAATTCCTCACTCTAATTTTACAAATTAATGTATTATTTGGGTTTTGACAGACTCAGAGGAGGAAAACATTTTTTAAATCGTCTGAAGCACGGAAGGGTTCAAGAATTTTTTGTCACTAGCGTTCCCCATTTGCCGACCGCGCCTATCATTGCTTAACTCTGCCGGTCACTTACGATGAAAACAAGCCGCCGGGCTCTAAGCGCATCATTCTGAAAATGTTATATTAATTCAAGATTTATATCCTACGTATTTATATTTCCAAGCGGGATGTGCGACGACAGGAACATTCCACAGGAAATGTATAAATAACAATTGAGAACATTATATTAATTAAACTTTTGTGGCCGCATGTTCATTATGCGATGTAGGAAAAGTGTGCAGTATTTTATATCATTTATCCCGTATTTTGTGTATATATCTATATGGAATATGGCGAAATAAAAGCAATTATGGCTGAATCAACTTTAATCTTCTTTTAACATCCCCGTCCTTTTACGTCGTTCGTCTTCCTTTTTCTCCCCTGTCATACCTCTCTTGTTTTCCATTCTTTTTAACATTCATCGTTTAACCTGTCATTCCCACTTCTATGCACACTTGCCACTCATACATGTCAAAGATACTTAATGATCTGCCCTCTCAAGGACCAATTAGTTATAGGAACATAGAACTTAAATTAATATCGCTACAGCACCATAGGCTGTTTTACTGTAGGATTAGCTGTAGGACACATCAACCATGTGTCCAATCCATGGTATTTTGATACTAAAAAGGAAAAGGTTAAATTCCGAAAAATTCTGAAGATATCAGTGCCGTATCTCCTAGCAATTCAGACTATTAAAGGACAAACTATATACATATATATAATGTTAAGTATGTATATTACTACGTTTTACGTGGTACCGCCATCTTTTAGCGCAGCAGCTATAATACTTCGCCAACATCAAGTGACAGTGATAGTTAGGTCTGTTTCACCACTAAACTCGCTGTGCAATAATTGCGATTATGAAATATAAGTTGTTCTTGGTGTGTCTCTTGGTGCCTTATCTCTTTGTTACATTACATTGTGATAGTAACTTTAACAATTACGTTTTGTGCCTACGTTCTCGTCTGTGCCCGGGACTGACGGTAGACAATGCCACTAGAGATTAAGTTTTGCCACTTTACACTTATGTTTAGGTGTTAAAAAGTGAATACGAAAATAAAAATCAACTAGTATTAAAATATTCTTATCATACGTTTGTTATCGAAGGAAGCAAATATAGCCCGGCGTCTTTCGTTGGTCCTACTGGATCAACGAAGTTGGACGCGATCGGCAGGAGGAAATATCAATAATGTCTGGCTCTTCCGTGCTAAATGCGCCGGTCCCGGTTATCGTTAGCAGTCGTTCAGTGTCTGGCCTGGTCAGTGTCAGACCTTTAACCGGCATAAAAACTTCCTTGGGTTGGCCACCCCTCCACAATCCGCACTAAAGCAGTGTGATGGATGTATCTATGTTTTAGGCCAGTGGTTCATCACAATTTCGTGATGATCAAGTAATAAAATTTCTGTCGACCAACTCTTTTAAGGAAAGTAGAAGTACAATTGAAAATGAATGAATTATTTTAATATTTTTCGGATGTCTTCCCGACCCCTTCTGGTTCTTCCCAGGACCAGCAGTGGTCCTCAGACCACCTAGCCTTTTCATTCAATAGGAGAGCCGTGCTCAATATTGGGCCATCAATGGGTTGAAGGATATGTAACAGTAATATGGCAAGGTAAAACAAGCATGAAATGCAGATACGTTCTGATGATACCGTTCGCAGCAATCACAGAATCGATATCTCATCGTCCCGCCCCAATTACAACCAGATGCGTATGTTCCACACCCGCCAATACATGTTATACGAAACAACACATTATATTTTATATATGTACATATATATGACATTGATTTAAATACTAATTAGTAAACAAATATGTTTATATCACTTATGGAACCATTAACATATATAAGTTTATTTGTTTACGATACAAAGTAACTATAGTTCCATGGTTACTAGAAGCCTATTTTAGTTGTAGTTCCTTGTTGAAGTATCTTATTTGTTGTCTCCTTCAGTATGAGTGTCTGCCCTTGCCTCGCGATAGCAAGGTCTACCTATAGACAGGATTCTTGAAATGGACATATACATATGTAGATATCTTTACTTGCGGACCGATTTATATAAAACACACATGACCTAAATGTTAATCCAAGCTATGCGCAATACATCGGTGTAAACCGTATTCAAATAAAACCAGCCTTTCCGGCCCCTGGCTACGCCCGCGTAGTACGTGGATAAGAATTTATCATTCCTAATCTACGTCTGTGCCAAATTTAATACAAATCTGTCTAGTACTTTCTGAGTGAAAGAATCCCAAACATTCATCAATCTATTTAACCTGAAAAATTTACACATTTATAGTATTACTAGTAATTATTAACATTATACATGCTTAAATTGGTTGGATCCTATCGATAGAGCACGTACTAATTACGGCAATCAGAGTTCCAATATCGTCGTACCGGGTCCAATTAGCCCCGTACCAAGGAGCCCTCGCTCCGACGGTTCCCAATCCAGGTCTCGGCGTCGCGCACCACGTGTGTGCACTGTGAACATCCAATGTCCATTTATGCAACTCAATTTGATATACCAGTCATTACTTAAAATTAATATCTATAGAATGGAAATTAATGCTAATAGAAATCTTTTTATAAGAGATTCCTAAATCTCGGAAGGAGATTTAGATGAATAGACAAATTAGGAGTAATTATTTACGATGCGACCGTACGTTGCTAGTTCAGCGCTTACAGGCCACGCGGCCACATCATTTCATTATTACATTCAGTTCGGGGACACAATCTAACCGCGCCTCCCTACATTCATTCATAACATCTTAAAATATGCTAGCTTTAAATATAACTATCAACCAACAAAATCGTTTAATTGACTACCATATAGTAAAGGTCATGTCAACCGTACATGTCAAATTGGTCCTTTGACCTAAATTAACTTAAAATATTATTTTTAACAACTTTCCTGGTGTTACTGTCATGTGTTTCTTCTGCACTTATATCGACTACTGAAAGCAAAATACCTAGCCAGTGTTTAATACTTTATTAGTACGTATTTATTGTAATTCTTGTGTCTCGACTTTACATTGTATAATTTTGTTTTCATTTGCCTTTTATATATTACTAACATTAGTAAGAATTGTTCTGTACCCACTAACATCATATAAATTTAGTCTGTAAATCTATATTAGGAATATGATTATAAAAGACTTACAAAGTAGGCCAAGAAAGATGAGGGCGTAATATCGGATTGAAAGGGCCGAAGAGCCAGCGGCGCGCGGTGCAAGTAATGTTCATTTAACGCCGGATCTGATGGGCGCAGATAGCCTAGAAAATTGGTATCGTGCAGGCTGGTGCCACGGGGGCGGAATAACTCGACGCTTGCCGAGCTAGCTTGGACTATGTAACCGCTCACTGGCCAGCGAACAACGTCCAATTATCAACGCCTTTATAACGGCTTAGGGGAGTTTGTTAAGAAACTCGAGGTACTATAGGGCGAAATAAAAATGATGTTTTATGGAGGTGTTTTTCTCGTGCCGCCGCGACATTTGCTTTCACTGGAGTTAACTTCTCTTTCCTGTTTTTCTTATTGTTCACTATTGACTATGTAAATCAAAATATTTAACTGCTTGTAGGTACTAACTTCTACCGTTCGTATTAACTCAAAAAACAACTGAAGTTGTATTCAATCACTAAAGTTGATCATTTAATCTTTGTGCAGAGTGACCATAAGGAGGGTGCTTATATAATTTTGAATCACAACTTAATAAAGAAACATTTAAATGAATTAGTCAACATTTAACTGAAATACAATTCCGACATTTCCGTCATCAAACCCTGTCATATCGTTCTATGAAACAATCCAAAAATATCCCATCCGGTAATTTATGGAATTTAAAGCCCTCGACGATTTATTCGTAGAACAAATATAAAGTTCAGTGAACAGGCAACACTATAAATTATGTCAGTGGTGACATTTCTACGATTGGGCTACTAATGATACTAACTATAGATTTTCTTTTTCAGGTACTTAATAGGATTCCGTCTGCTTCTTAAGCCATGGAAATGAAGTGATCTGAGCTTCCGTTCATACATAAACAGAAAACGAGGTATTTTTATTTTATATTAATGAGCCTGTGTATAGCGCCACCTATTATTATTATAACACCACACGGACTGCTGTGCCCGTCGTAGCCAGAATCCCTATACAAAATCTGTACTAAGGAGCGACTTAAGCTGAAGTAGTAGTAATAACTGCGATAGTAGCAAGCCCCCTGTTCACTGCAGTTGGTTAGACTTTTATTGGTAGTTGGTAGTTTTTACCCGTATGGGGGCGGCTTGCACTACAAACCCCAATCCGTGGCCGGCTGGCCCACCGCATCGTAAGAAGCGACAGACGTCAGTTACTCGGTGGCAGGGCTCTGTGGAAGGATTATTATTGACTTTCTGTGCAGCAATATACTACTTTGTTGCTCTCTTTTCCCCGAGCCTGGAGGTCTATTACTTGCTTCCTTCCTAGCAAGCAAAGCGTTAGTTATACCCCAGCCTTTTGTCTACGTACACGGGCTTCGAAGTCTGCCTGTTTATCACATAAAAACGACAGTAGACTCACTGGGTAACTTGAGACATAAATACATTTTCATTTCAGCATGTAACTTAATAATCCATTTTTTATATAATTACACTTCGACGTTATTTTGTATAATAATAACGACGTTATTCTATATAACAATTATCCATGTTCGCAGCCGACATTAAACTGCTCGGGACGCCATAAGTCAGTCAGTGTCGGTTACCTTCAAGGCGATTACCAGCGTTTACGTGTTACAGGCGTTTTAAATGGGGATTGTACTGTAAGCACTTAAATCAGTTTTTATTGGTGCACTAATAGAATTTTCTCGGCGTCTGGCACGTTCATTTAGTTTTTGCCTTACTCTTCAGTTTTGAACAAAGGCTTTATATATTTACTGGTTACATACATATTTCTTAGCTTAAGCACTTGTCGATAACTTAAGTAATTGCCATTAGAGCTAAAAAAGGCAGGTTTAAAACAGCATTAGGATTAAGTTCCATCTCATAAACGGTCTACCATCCGACCTGCCTGGTGGCAGGTATCTACCTAATATTCTATCGTTATAACAACACACCTGCAAGATTTCATTAAAATACAACAAAGAAGATGAGATCGATAATAGTAATTATAATCTAGTTATAAAGGAATTTTTAATGTCTTTAATTATGATTTTGCATTTATAAAAAGGTTAGGTCAGTTACTTTTTTATACATTATTACAGTCCATAACTATCCCACAACTGGGCTCAGATCCCCACACAATGTACAGTCCACAGCACACCGCGATGACCAAGTGCGGAATGGTGGGTGTCACACAACTTCGAGAACTGTATAGCGAACTGTCAGTAGTGCAGGTTTCCTCAGGATATTTTCTTCACCGAGCCAACTATTAATCAGTACTGATAAGCGTTTCATTAAAAAAATGAGAGGTGCGCGCCGCGGGACTTGAATCCAGCTCCGAGAGACCAACGTTCGAACTAGGCTGTCATTGCTCTCATGCAACATGATCGCATTATTGCAGCTTTATGCGTAGGTACGTAACTTTTATGCATACAAAATTAATATTCCACTTAAATTTAATAACTAGAGCGGATTAATTTCCTAGTTAATAGGTAAGTCAATAATATAGTAGCCAGAAGCGGATCATAACAAACTATTTTATGTTTATAACCAATACCAGTTGTGTACGGCCTCGTTACGCTTTATTTCTTATAATTAATGAGCGCTCGATGATATGATACAATCTCTCTCTATTTTATTATGTTTTGTAGATCATCCAATTATGGAAATTAATTAAATTATTTTTTATATTTCATTATGAAAATGTCTGATTCTTGTCACGCTTTACTGTGATTAACAGAAATGAATTGAGATATTGAAAATAAATACTATTCTTGCTTATTTTTAAATTTCATGAATTTGATTTCATCTGTTTTTAACAAATCTATAGGAACATTAACTGTTGTCTCTGAACAAAGTGCCGCACTCGCAGTCGTTAATGATTCCTTATATCGCCCCTTACTACAAAATCTGTACTAAGGAGAGACTGAGTATCCCCCGTAAGCCCCACACGTGTCTCGTAGCTGCCGTGATTAATCATGAGCCTATCTCACTATGTTAATTAGTTTTTAGGAATTAATTTTACAACTTTGAAGGCGCCATAATGATGTGCACCTACTGGCTCCGAATTTCCTTTATAAAGCCATGTCTTAGTCTTTGAGCTAAATCGTAGATGGATGGACTTGACGAAGCTAATATATTGTAGTTGAACATGGAACCCTATATATGTTTAATGAAAATATTTTTTAACAATCTATGGGCTATCGTATTTCACATTTTAAATGCGAAATTTTATTAGGATGGATGGATGCTAGTTACTCTTTCTAAACTACTAAAAGGGTCCGAATGGAATTTGGCACAGAAGTGGATTGTAGTCTGGAATATTATATGTAGTATATATGATATAATGTAGCCAAAATGACTATTGCCATTAGCCAATAGCATAGCAACCACGAGTAAAAACTGTATTACACACCGAAATTTCACTGGTCAAATATGACTGTTGAATGTGGTCTGGAAATGAATGCCTCAAATTGGTTTCGAAGAAAGTGTCCGTCCCGAGGAATGGAGACTGCGCCCGAAATAACGTGGTCCTTGACTGTCGCATTGTCTTCCACATTAGGCAAAAGAATGTCCTCGCCTGCTCAGGGTTGACACTGCGAACGCCACGACGACACCTGCTGCTTTTATAAAACAGGGTTTATACGACAAATTGTCAACTTTATAAACTGAATTAATACAGTTAACTGTCGACGACAAGATGGACGAGTCAGTCGAAGCTTCCTGGATTCAGAACCTTCACCATTTATTCAAGACAACACCAAAGTCACCTCGATCGCTAACTTTTATTAGAAGATGGCACTTCAGAAAGAACTTAACCCCTTTCTTAAGTGTACACTATCCTACTTTCGCTTCTTGGGTTTCATAAACAACTATTTAAATACGACCAAATGGATAAAAAACAAATTGCCTATATGTATCTTCAAAATTGACGTCAGCAATCTAGTTATTGTTGAATAGAATAAATTGTATTATATTGTAAGCCTCCAGGGTTGCAAGAATAAAGCTTTAAAACGAGAAAATAGTTCAATTTAATATTAGACAAGGTGCTCCTGTGTTCATTAACGCCAGCCCTAGCGCACGGCGGCTCATCTTGCGCGCTCACGTGCCCGGGGCCGCGGCCACTCTCAGTATTATTTATGTCGTGTTTATTAAACTACAAAAACAACACCGCATCCTCACTTATTTATAACTTTGTTATGATTATCTTTCAGCACACCTAGCATTCCAACGCCACTAAAGCTTTCGTGAAATAAATATATAAAGAAATCGGTTTAATAGGTTTCACCTTCGGTTTCGTCCGCGATTTGTCAGTAAAAAGTAGGCTGAGTTATTTCAAACTACAATCTAAGCTAAATTTCATTCTGACCTGTTTAGTAGGTTTTGCGTAAAAGAGTATCAAATATGCATCCAAATGGATGGATGTGATCCATGTGAATGGTCCCAGGATCATTCGCATTTATAATACAAGCAGAATATAGGGATCTGTAGTTTCAGCCGTACAGCCTACCCATCGTACTGGTGGCCGTGTCGGTAGATTGTATCATTGTCAAGGTGGCCAGGTATGACGAGATCATGACACACTTTTAAAACGATATCATATATTATAAAGGACCAAGTTCCTACTCTACAGACCTATTCTACTGGTCTTGACTCTAGAAACTACGTTGTAAATGCAAACTTAGCCGCTCTCAGGGCCAATAATTTCTTCAATTGTTCCTTAGTTCAGGTTTGTATACAGATTCTATTACTGAGCAAGTCGTGTGTTCATCCTTGCACAACTACTCCTATTAAAATTATTATAAGAAATTTACATTTCTATTGTAATAGTTTGTTTTTAATGGAAAGAATATAATATCGTCATCATTTAAATCTTCGAGTCCGAAAAAGTACTGAGGGACTAAAAATACGAAATAAGTGTACGAATATACCGAATTTTTAACACGATGCTCTATTGTAAGTTATGTCTAGATTTCATAAATTATTTAATAATAAAAAGATAACAATTCATTTGTAAAGTATGACATCATTTCCAACTACACCTATTAGTGGATGTATTTCACATTAACACTCCAACATTACAGAACTGTGTTAGCGTTAAACAAGGTACTGTTAAAGTCACAAGTGAGTAAACAACAAATGTATGACGTCATACAGTCTTACTAATATAGTGTGAGGCTGGACAGATGTTTGTTGCTCCTTCACGCAAAAACTATTGAACAGATCTGGATGGAATTTGGCACAGAGATGTTAGTCTGGAATAACAGATACATATTGTGCTTCTAAAATTTATGTATTTACATTGTATTTGTTATTCTTAAACTATTTCGTTTTGCCATTGTAATGTTTATTATGACGTGTCCTGTATATTATGTTCTTCTTAAATAAATATTAATTTGAAAGCTATTTATATTTATTTGAAAGCTATCAATGAGACTAAAGGTATAATTATTTTAAATTGTATTATACAATAATAAATTAAATTAAAAAAATAACATTAATAAAACTTTTATTATTACTAGAAGAACTACTACTAGCTAGGGATACCAGTAACATAACCAGTAGGTCGGATCGTGGTTACGGGTGACATGCACAAAGAACTTGACATTCCTCATTGCACAGTCGACGACAATCTGTGATATTTACCTCCAATCACTTCTGTTATCGACTGTACATAAGAAATGCGTGTAGGTACCTCGAATGAGTTCTCAAGGGAGCGAAACTTGGCTTGCCGCTTGGATACGCTCGGCGGCGATCGTGTGAACGCAACCGCATTTAAATACCGAAATTATACCCTCTGATAGCTCTACCAGCGCATTGTTACAGCGACACAAACATGGGAGCTATACACATATGTGCATATTAATTTAACAGTTGCATACACAGAACTAGTGGAAGACAATATTTTTGGGCGTGCAAGAAGTACATATTTTACAGTTCGTGATGTTTTAAAGGAAGTAAGTGCCCTCGCTTCGCGTCGCATAATGCTTTCGTTGAATCGCGTAAAACTTGGTAGCCAAGAAAACCTTTTTAGTTTCCGGGATAGTACAAGAGTAGGCCTTTGTCACTCCTAATATACCATTGTATATATAGGCGAAGAATTTACAATATCGGTCCGGTAGTTATTGAGTTTATCCATTAAAATAAAAATTTTCTCTTTATTAACAATCATTCAAATCTATCTTACATTAATAAGATTTATTTGCAGTTGAAATCGTCAAGGTCACTTGAAAATACTTTTAACTACAATTACAGACTGTACTGATGAAAAATATATTTGTTTCGTGTGATCTTCCGTTACCCTTACTTCAAATCATTATTAAAAGAAATTAAAATTTAATAGTATGTAATTACAAGCAGAAATATGCAAAATATACATATGCAGATAATGTGTTTCACGCAACATTATTCTCACACTGCTACACTGCGATGAAAGAAATAATTAGTTATGTAGGAATAATTATAACTGCGGGGAATATAAAGAAATTAATCAACACGGTTATTATGTTATAGATACATAATAAGGTATGCTTCAACACCGCTATGCTTAATTAATATAATGTTTCTAGCTCTTGCTAGGAAGTTTTCTTCTTCCTTAATTAATTCTAAACTCCTAAATAATTAAGGACACCCTATACAAAGTTCACACTTTCCAATGCTACTGAACCTTTTCTTACCAAAGTGTAAAGATTAACGAATAGTTGTAGCCTTTAATATATTTTATAGAAATAGGCGAAGAAAGGAATGAAACATATGATAGAACTAGTCGCCGCCCGCAGCTTCACCTACATGGTTTATCGATAAAAAGTGGCTTATGTGTTTGGCCTATGTATTCCAGACTATAATCTATCTCTGTGCCAAATTACTTTGAAATCCCTTCAGTAGTTTTTGTGTGAAGAAGTAAAATCCATCCTAAAACTCACAAACTTTCACATTTACAACATGAGTAGGATTTGTTCATCGTAGTTACCGCGTGTTACAAGTGCCTTGCCATGCCTTCAGTCATGGTCATGGACTGATACGTTATCGGACAAGAAATGAGAACAGGCCCTGAACTTACTTAAAATGAAAACTAGTAATTATTGTTAAGTTAATATGTGCTTGTGAGTGCGACAAACTATTTACTTTAAGTATAATATATCTTTCAAAGTATTTTATAGAATATCTACTCGTAGCTGTTCCCGGTTCCGGTTCGCTGTGGATTGACATAAGCTATGGAATGGGAAATAGGAACTTTCGTTTGTATCTTGTTGACCGCTAAAGTGTTCTTTTGCCAGAAGCCGATGTACATGTGGCTGATCGGCATCATTCTAGAACCAAAACCTTTACCAGATAATTCTGAACAAAGTTGTTAAAGACGTCACTGTTCTATCTCCTACCGTTTTAGAGTCTATTATAGAGGACATACAAACTCACAACCAAACTTTCATTTTTATATATACATATATATACTAGCTGCAGGTACAGCTAGTGCTAGCGCTTAGCTGTGGATCACCATAAGCTATGGAATGGTCTATTGGAGTTGTATGCATGTATGAAATTTCGTACGTGTCTTGTAAACCCTTGAACAGTTCCTTTGCCAGAAACCGGTATAGTTTGATCAATAACATTTTGGGACCAAAACCTATTCCAGATAATTCTGAATAAACTTGCTTAAGACATTAGTGCACTTGAAATGGTATTTCAGAGTCTTTAAATGACAAACAAACATTGATTTTTATATATATAGATAGGACACAAATGGCGATCCATACCAGCAAATTAGGGTTGTTAGCTAAGTAGCAAGGTTCTGTTGCATTTCACGATGCTTTAAATTCCAAACCCGCTTCTCTTCGTTGAGCAAAAATGTGATTATATGAGCAGAAAAAGCTAGTCGAGTGCGCGCAGTTGAAGTATATAGTCCAGATCTTGTTACAGTTTAATTTGGGTCGCTTTTATTAGGTCGAACTGTAAGTGATATAATCTTAGTATCCCAATTTCGCAAGTAAGCACTAGACCGCAAGATTCCATCCAATCAAGTGTGTGTGCTTAGTGGTTTTAACCCATTTATTTCCGACTGCTGAGCACTAGTCCCTTCTGAGGAAACATAAGGCATTCTAAACCACGCTGTTCCATTGCGGGCTGTAGTTAGTAAAAGTAAGCTAAGTATATTTATGTACCAAGTTACTCTTTATGAAAACTCGTACATTACAAAGCAGTGGTTGAAGCTGCAGCGTACGTGATGCGATTGTCTTAAACAACTCATTATTTATTAATGTCAACATTAAAATTCACTTTTAGCGAGTGATGATGATAAGGATCCAGTCTGCCGATTCTGGGTTCAAAAGTCGTAGCGATATCGTAGAGACTTTGTCGTTGAAACATAATTTGGTCTTCAAATTCGCAATCGACTTTCAACTGCGCCCTAACGACATCCATCTTACAGTCGTCGGTCAAATAAATGTAAACTGTATTCCGACCCTACAAAGTTGAAGTTGAAAGCGCAGCTCATATAAATGAGAATTCCAAAATGTACCTGGATTGGATTTGAACGAGATTGAAATCGTTTGGTAAGGCGAGAATCAGCTTGCAGGTCCTCTCAGTCGACAGGTAAGTCACAAATAAACGTCTGCCACAGGGCATTGTTAGTTTGTACAACTGAATCAATTAAAATATAATAAAATATTAAGATTAGGATATATCGCGAATAACGTTGGCTAAACACAGCTAATAAACTCACATGTGGAGCGTAAGGTTTCGCTCAGTATACGAATAATGGCAGCAGAAACTCGTCGAGTTAACAGGCTTCTTGTATCGTTCGTTACCTGGTTCTGAACTGATCACGTTACACTGTGTGTGTTACAACATGATGCTTTCTTTGATATGAAATATTATATTAACTACATTTAAAGTAATCTTAATGATTTAATGTTGTATTGTAAAATATTCCATGAAACACATTTTCAATTCAACATGTTCACACGAGAAATAAAATACAGTCAGGTATTAAATACTTACCCACACATCATCATTTTCTCAACCCATCACGGCCCACTATTGGTACGGGTCTCTTCTTTGAATGAGAAGGTTAAGGCCATTGTTCACCACGCTGGCCACATGCGGAGTAGCAGACTTTACACACCTTTGAGTTTTTGCAAACCTCCCGGTATCAAGGTTTCCTCGGGACGTTTTCCTTCACTCCGAACTCCGAATGCCAGAAATGCGCGCGCTGGGATTCGAACCCGGATCCCCCAAGTAGGAGGCCATATTTAACCACTAGGCTATCACCGCTTCCCACACATACCGACTAAGATTCTCTGTGTAGCGTGTAATATGTTCAATGTACATGACACACACAGCCCGACAACTACATACAGCCATCTGCGACCTTGGACGGATGTCTTTTCTGTTATCGTTCACCCCAAACGCTAATTCTAAAATGTATATGAATAACGTTTATTGCGGAAAAACAGACACCACATTTTTCTGCATCGAAGAACATTTCAATAAAATTTTGAAGTAGCGGTTGGCGTGAACGATGACCGAAAATGCCTTTGTCTCGAGGCCCTATACCGTTTACAGAAATCGAACCCAAGGCCCCCGGTTCCACAGACAGTCACTAGATTAAAAAGCTATTTGAAAAATCATTTTAATATACAAAATAGCGGTACAGTCAATATTGATACATAGCAGAAAGTAGCAAAAGTAAAATAACTGTAAAAATAGAATTTCAAAGAAATTTTCATTAACACTAATTGGAATTTTTCCGGACATGGCATGGACTCTACCGAGAAACAAAGATACTTGGAATTTTATTGTTGTTTGTATAGCAAATCTACGGTGCTCGCGTTTACTCTGCTCCTTTCCTTTTGACTGTAGGGAATTGAAAGGATCTGCTTTATGCTTTCATCTTAATTACATTCATGTTAATTATAATATTGTTCTGAACATTGTGCTTGGGAGGGTTGGTAGTATTGTTGGAGCGTGGTGCATGAGGAAACATACTGAAATTATTGGATGTCGCTACATTAATTTAACTGCGAAGCAACTCGCTGTACTATAGGATTTTCTTAATAAATAAATAATTAATAAGCAACATATGTACATACTACGTATAGAACACGACATCTTCGGTACTACTCGATAATTACCCAGTTTAAATCTAAAGACAAGAGTTTCGCTTCACTCCGTTAAGTTAGTGTGTTAGCTGGTAAAGTGGTGGCTACGAAATTCTTGGGCCTACGCATTTAGCTATTGATAGACGGGTATGTTATGTCCAGAGGTATGTTTGGAGTCGGGCAGTGTCGCGTGTCGCCGGGCAGCTCGTCCGCCCACGGTGCACTTACCTACCGGACGATCAGCTATTTCTTACTGCTCATTTAACAAGCGCTAACTGCTTCATATCCATTTTAATACTTTAAACGTGAAACTGGGTATGTTTGTCCATCTTTCACGTCGAATTGGAGCAAATAAGTTTGTGGTTGAATCCTATGTATCCTCGTCTCGGTTGTTTGTGATGCATATCCAATCTATGGCATCCGACAGTTATCTTATTTATACATATATTAGTCAAAAGATTTCAAGCTCCTAACGTTATTCATCAAAATACATCTATATACATCATCAAATGTTATGGCAAACTCAACTCCTGAGATTGTACCCTCGGGCCGAGAACGGACTCTGACTGTGCTTCAGCCTCAACTCATTCTAGACACATCTTTATCTTCACAATAGCGAATTTTAAGATAATTAATATGTAATCATTAAATCAATAGAAGGTATTAAATATAACCGTTATTTATTATTGATATTGTCTGAACTGTACAAGCGCATGTCGTGTGGCAAGAGTGACGACAATGTACTATACTGTGCCGCCTGTGTCTCGTCAACGTTTATTATTTTTATTGTAAACTGGAACACAGCTCTCTAGAGGGAGTTAGCAAAGCTTCTACATAATTGGATATATCACTAGATGATATTCCATGGAGATTGAGATAGTTAAATCTATACATATAATAAATATATAGCCGAGCGCTGTTTGTACATCAAACATACCGAGTATTTAGATGGAAGTTTTACTGAGGGTTTGTAGTAAGTTATAGAACCCAAAATCATGATTTTTTTTAATTATTAAATTTAGAATTATTTATTTAGAATTATTTAATTAGATATATACAATTGTACACAGTCATAACTACACTTAATGGTTACTTCATGTTAGGTATCAACATCAATACTTGTAATAAATATGTTACTTTTTGTTGGTAGAAACAATGGGTTCGTAAATATTAGAACCCAAAACAACGATTTTTATAATTGCGGCCTGTTTACCCTTTTGTCTGTTGTTTTGCATGCTTTGTGCACGTGCAGCGTTGTACACGCTTATCTCAGAAACTCAATCCAATATGAAGGCAGTTTTCACTGGTAAATTGAGCTAAGCTAGAAAAGATTTGGTTTAAATCGCATCACAAATAAAAATTGTATGTCAAGTAAAAGAATTCTGTGTACGGACCTTGCTGTACCAAAGCGAAGGGCAGTCGTGCGTCCTAGATAAGGAGATCCACTCATTCAGAGGAAACACAGCGTCGTCATATTAAACATATTTGAATCGTACGTTTTCAACCAATCAGTCAATCTAACCTGTACCTACGATAATCCTCTTTTTATATCCAATAAAAGAAGTTACCGCTTGACTACGAAACCTGATGGTAAGTGGCGGCATAGTCTTTGATGGTAAAGCACACAAAGTTAATATAAGCCTATATTCACTCTTGACTTGAAGACATTAGCATTATAATGAAACAGGAATACCGACGCCGGCAACTTATTCCACTCCGTCGCGGTACGAATGATAAGGACGCGGCGATTTTTCTTCCTTATTCTTCTCTATTCCTGCTTAGACTTGAACATATAAGATTTATTATAAGGTTGGGAATTATCTTAAAATTCCGTGATATCATCGTGTACTAATACTCAAAATATGCTCGTTTCGTGCGCAAAGGAGCAAAGAACGGGATTCACGCGATCGTTAAATATTTCCAACTTGATAATTTATAATTTGCCAAAGAACCGCACCCCTCGCTGCACACCCCCAGGCAGGAGCGGCGAGGGCGCGCCAGCAAGTGCATAGCAATAAAAACTTTGAAATGCCACCATGGTTCAATGGGGTGACAAAATGTCGTACACGAGGATTCATATTTTGTTTTTCAATCAAAGGGCTTTTATTGTACCTTGTTAACCAAATCACACGTGTTGTTAATTTTTGTATGCTTTTTGAGATCCTTCAACTGTTAGAGTATTAAAAAGGCTTATTTTCTTCTTATAGCTTACCGACTTTGAAAATCAGTGTACTTGTTAGTTAACGTGCCCTCGAAAGCATCTTTAAGATTTCTTTCTGGTAAGTCACTCATCCCCTTACCTCAGGATCCGGTATTGCTTAACTCCCAAGATAACTTGCGATCGACGCGAGCCGCTAAAATTATACAAGAGTTTAGTTAGTGGTAATGTGAAGTGCGTGCCAGTAGTGAATCAACGTATGTCGACGCGCGGCGATAAGCGGGCGCCGCACTCTGAATTGATTTGATAATAGGGCCGTTCGGATATTACACGCGGCATTGATTATGTGCTCAACGACAAGTATGTTGTTGATACTATTATATAAATATCCTATATATTACTGTGAAACATAATATGATATATCGCGTTTAATTTACTCATATTATGTTATTAGAGTCCCTGGTATCCTAATTGCACTGTTCGTCTATCACTTTTTGTCAATACTAATTAATAACTTCTATAGTATACAACAGTGATTTCCAAAGTGTTTCTGGTCCACACGGCTCCACGAGGGCTCCACAAGGGACTCGCCGAGGGCTATGTTTTCGTCAAAAAAATGTTGCAAGTCCACAATATAAATAACAGACATTTTGGCAACGATTTACTCAACAGAGTAACTAGACCAAATCGAGCAAAAACTTCCAACTTTTTCTGTGATTTTCGGAGCAAAATAATTGTATAGAGAGGTTAAAAAAGAGTATTGAGATTTTCAAATTGTTAAGAATTCTTTACTTTTTATTGACTAGCTTTATATCAATTGCAAAATGTAGCAAGAACGGGTCCAGCGAATATCAGTAAAATTTTGGAAGTGGACTATCAGAAAAAATGAGAACCTCTGTTCTGTATTATGAACGGGGCCACCACTTTTATAATAATGCATACATAAAAATTTTGCAATGCTTTGACAATCAAGATAAATATCATAGGTTAAAATAGACACAGAACGAATACCCTCTTATTGAAAAATGTCCGCCTGAGAGTAATCGACACTAAGGCTTCTTCTAACTAACTAAGGCTATAATTTAACCTTCATACACTATTCTACAAAACTATACGTATTTATTTAACAGGCAGCTTGTTTGAGTGCAAGCGATCGACAAAGTAGCGGTCGGCAGGTTGGATGTCCGCCAGGGGCCAAAATTTCATGGGCGATTCCGTGCTTCAGAGGGCACGTAAAGCCGTCGGTCCCGGTTCTATTGTTACACAGCAATCGTTAAGCCATGTCTGAGACCGTCGGGCGGCATAAAAAACTCCAACTCTTAAATTGGTCACTTACCCCTCCACCATTAGATCAGCGTGGTGGAGTCAGCTTTAGACGAGGATGAGGAGAGGAGCCTCTCCTGAGCTTCAAATCCATTACTGATGCGATCGTTGGTACCAGTAAGAGCACAAAGTTGTGATGTTGCTCTGTACGGTCCTATTACGGACCTGTTAACACATTGTTATGTCTATAACTAGGCCGCTCTGTTAATACCCGGTATTTACTGCTAGCAGCCAGATTCTTCCTAGAAGTTGTCTGTTCGTTACGTGTTGTGGCTTTAAATGTTTGTAGACTTGTGATAGTTAGTCTTATTTATCTAACATTGTGATATCTGGTTTTCATCTCTTTACAAAACATTTCATAACTGAGTAGGCCTTTCTCAAACGTCTGTTTTCCTTGGGTTTTCGTCCCTACTGCCTTTTATATTTAATAACAGTCTCTTAAAACAATATTATTGTTTTTTGAATGTAGGCAGAATTATTTTAAGTTAGTCGGTTTCCTTAAGCAGTAATGTTGACGCTAAGGTCATTCCTGCCCTATATAGTGTTCATGATCATTTATGTGCTGATGAGCTATGAGCTTACCAGACGGTCACGACTGCATACTGGGTCAATACATTTACCGGCTTCGGTCTTGCAGGTCTCATTCCACTTCCTTAAGGGTTAAAATATGTATTGTACTAGCACATACCCTTTGAGGTATATAAGAAGTCGTGCTCGATTCTGCAAAGATATTCAGAGATATTCAGACAGACAAAAATAGTTATAAAAATGGTTTTGTGAGTAACATCCTATATGTTTGTGTGTGTTTATACAAGTAAAAACACACACAAACATAACTTAAACGTTAACGTAAATTTGCAATTATTTAAGTTTTTTCAAATTATAAAATCCGGGGACGATAGAGACGGACCCATCGTCCAGACAAAATAATGTAACTCAAGAGGTAATAAAATCATTAAGTACCAGTTTTGGTTCTCAAACCACAGAAGTGGTTGCTGTTCAGGAATATAATCCAGCGTGATGCTCGTGACCAACGTGGTAACGATTTCTATAAATGTATTTGATCTCAACAGCAAAAGATTAAAACGATATAAACGTGGTATGCCTGCCCTGGTCTCCGGCATGGCGGAAACTTGTGGTTCATTTGCATCATACGCCTCATGACATTGCTTCACTTCAACGGCCAAGTGCGAGTTGATCCGCAATCGTGAGGGCTCAATACTACTTACGTCATGTTCTTGCTATTTTTTTTAATTTTTACGTTACGTTGAGATATAGTTATATGAAAGACATGGGGTGAAGTATTGTGTACAGGGTCCCGTTGTCATTGATGATTTACTTTGTACAAACAGAACCCTAGTAATAACATCCGTAAGTAAATGACTACTTACTAAAATACAATGCAACATGCTATATTTCGGGTATTAACGATTTTATGTTTTTCGCTCCGATATCGGAACCCAGTTGCTGGACCAGGAATACCCTTATTATAGCATATTGTAAGCATTCCACGGTGGGTCGAATTAAAAACATATAATACAAGTAATTTGTTGTAACCACTTACTTAATTAGGACGATTCCCTAATTTGGCGATCAACTCACTCAAACTTAGCATGTTAACCTTGCTACTTCTGCTACAAATAGATCATTGTTCGATGTGCATAAAGTACTCTGTCCCTTCCTACAATAACGCAGTGTGCATTTCCTGTGAACCGTTCCCCATGTCTAATCTAGCTGCTAACTTAAGTTCCCCACTTTATACACTTGTTCTACTAAACATTGAAGAACTATTAGTTACTAAATGCTAGTCAATTAATGATACTCGAACAAATGTTTTGTGTAAAATACTGTTTATTTAATACATTTATTTTATCGTTATAGCGTTATACATATAGGTAACTATACTTTGGTAATTCTGAATAAAATTAAATAAATCAATTTCAGCTTTGTGGCTTATAGATTCTTTTACGTACCATTTTACATTTAAGTATACTGAAAAATAAATCTTTCAACTCTACAAATATAATATGAAAATAAGTTTTCCGAGTGGAAACAACATGAATGGAATAATGTCCATGTCTGGCTGTGAGTTCTGATGGGACAATTATGTCTGTAGATGTCCCTGCTCACCATTACAAGACCGTTGGCATTTAGCTTTTCAGCTTATTTACAAGTTCTATTTATTGTAAAGTTGTTATTACAATGCCGTAGATGTAGAGTACAAATGAAAAGCGTCATGGGCTCTCAATTTTACCTACAATGTATACAATTCTCATTCTCTATATCAACTAGCCCCCCTGGGCCGTCGGCTGGCACGCTCCTGGGTGTAAACAGTAGGTCCCTCGCGCGAGTTATTCGCCTAAGATTTCACGCTGTTCTCTCGCTATCCGACCCTTTCTTCATAATATCGGTAGCGAGCGAGGGTGCGAGGTGACGTATCTATCCACAAGTGACGTTTCCGTCTGATAAGTCCCGGGAGCAGCGGCTGTCCAAGGCTATTACGATGTCGTCGGGTGCAAACTTTATGCGTCCAGATGTCGTTACGACCAAATTAAATCGATACCGCGAGTGTGTTGAACTGACATTATATAGATACGTTAGTTTAGCGACCAGCGCACGATGATGTTTTAGTTTCATTAATTTGTGGTAATAATTCTGTTTGTTATATCCGCCCTGCTTTTTTTCGAATAACGTCAGATATTAAATGGCTATTAATGTTTATCAGGCTTTCCTTATGTCAAGGATAAATTTTATTGAAAAACTTTATTGAATAAATTTTAAGATTTGTGAACCGAAGAATGTTGCATACTGTACTGTTAACTTAACTTGCTCGCAATATATTTTTAACTGAAAAATATAGTCTGTGTTATTCCAGAATATAATCTATCCCTTTGCTAAATTAAATCCGATCAGTTCAGTAGTTTTTACATGAAGAAGTAACAAGCATCGGTCCATCCATCCACCCTTAAACCTTTCGCGTTCATAATATTAGTGGTACAGGATGAATAATTCCGAGTGTAATAAAATAGCAGATACCGCTCGCAGTCAATATCATGACATCACAATATTTGAGCCCGCAGATTGCCGCGGGGCGAGAAATCGAGATTGATGTAAATAGAAACATTAGGTTTCTGTACACTATTTTCAAGTCATTCGATATTTTCCGCACGTAAAACCTTCTTACAGCAAATAAATAACATAAGTTACATTCTAGATTACAAAGAAATAAATATCTATTATAGAAATTCAGCCAATTTTAGTTCTGAGTATTTATTATTGTTACGGCAGAGAGTTCGGGATAGGAATACGCTGGTTTTTGTAGATGGTCTCTTTATTTAAAACTTACTTCAGGATAACCACAGGCACCA